>QYTT01080764.1:0-16145 GCA_006980735.1 Dasypogon diadema | reverse complement strand
CGGTGATGCAAGACGACACTATGTCTACGACTTGGGTGTTTTGGAACTTATGTAAGTTCATCCCAAATAGGTGTAGCCCGACAGTGTCAATGGAATTCTGAAGAGATTGTTTTGTATTTTTGGCAAACGATGGAAGTTATTTTGGGTAACAATGCAAAATTTTATGTGTCATTTTGGAGAAGTTATTTAATCTTGGCGGCTGTTAATTACTTTAATTAATTACTGATGGCGAGGGATATTTTAGGCAACGTCCAGCGATCTCTGATCATCTTTTGGAATGAGGATTTCTTATTGATGTAAACGAAATTAGGCTAAGAAATTTCTTACAAATGTAATACAGCTAATTTCACATCATGAGGCATACCTCAAGGGACGATAGTAGGCCCACTGTTGTTCAGTTGTCTAAAAACTTGTTTTGCTAATATTCAAGACATTGTGCCTGCTGCGATTTTCATAATGCCGGTTTTTGCCACCCGTCAAGAGAGTACATCTTATCTAGGAGGTAAAAACAGTGAAGAATTTCACTAGGTACTATATACAAAAAGTCCAAGCAAATTCTTGGATGTCTTAGTACAGTTTTCAGCTTTGACTATTGCAATTCTAGTAAGCTACCATGAGTCTTCTCGCAGTATGGAATTTCAACTCAAAGAATCAAAGACAAAATACTTGAGGATCCTTCCTAGGTATGAACCTAACAAAATCTCATCATGGATGACCGGGTCTTTTAATGTGGGAACTCTTTTGAATATCTTGAACGATTTTGACTCTTGACCGATTATTGCTTTTGGGGCAGTTTACGGACCTTGGCTGGAATTATAAATGCATCTCTAGGGTTTGTAATGTTAGGGTTCCAGGCGTATTACAGATGATGTGCTTGAAGGTTACGTCTGCCATGAACATCCTATGGTTGTTCCTTTCAGTGTATTCTCTAGACGAAAGAATAGGTACCTCTTCTGTTAGGTCTTAATTTTATTTTAATAGCCTCAAGCCAGTCGTAATGATGTCTTCTTTTTGTTGAATCTCCCAGAGAGGAAATCTGAATTTTTTGGTATTGTGCAGGGAAGATCAGCCAATCTGATTTTTGGTTTCGCAATCGATGCCAGTTATCGAATCGTGGCTTGCGGAAAGTGGTCGTAAGTTGTGTTTTTCAGAGCACATGTTGACGGAATAATGAAATATGATTAACCAATTAGACCGTCAATATAGTTTTTTTTTATAAAATTTCATAAGTAGTATATTGCACAATGTTGCAATAATATGTTGTTTCTTTTTGCCGGCCTTGATTCTTCTGCTCCATAAATGCGAAACCACAAAACAGAAATAAAAAATTTGCTCGTTACAAATCGGGAAAGTAAATCGTATTTCGGCACCCAATTCCCTCATTAAATCGCGTGCAATTATGAAATTTCGCCACGGTTGTTAGTCAGCCACGGTTTACTTTATTATCCCGTCGTACTTAATGATTTTTGTTTCTTTAAATTGTACAGTGATTTAAATTTCAAATTTCGAATAGCACCAGAACGCGCATCACTGGGATTAAGATTAAATCACGGAACTTTCATTCGTTTCGGTGTAATGAGTGCGCAAAATTGGAGTAAAATGTTGGGTTGGTTTGGTGTACACCAACAACGATCACTTAAGATTTTCGTAAAAAGATAAAAATAGCGAAGGAAAAATAGAACAAAAAAAAGAAAAGAAAGAAAAAAAAGAAAGTAAAAATCCGTGCAACCAGAATTGCTGGCGGCGTGCTGCGGTAGTCATCCATCTTTTCTGGACCATGAAGATTAGCATAAGAAATTTCAATAAACGTTGAGGTGAACCGCGTTATACTTTCCACCCATAACAAAACTATCTTCTGTGCTAGACTTCCTTCTTCCTCCTCCTCGGTCACCTGGTTTTACCTGTGCGTCTCAGCACACTTTCAGACTGGTCTCGCTGTTCACTATTAATTCGTTATTTTTTTTTACTCACTTTTTTCTAGATAAAACTGGGAACAAAGACGATAGGCGAAATGTAAATGGTGCACTTAAAAGACAGTTCCATACAAAAGGCGTAGATGACTTACTACTGAAGCAGGAAGAACTGGCAATTGTGAACGGACGGACAGTCCGTTAAGATAAGAGATTGTCTGGTGAAAATGAAATTTTTGTGATGAGGTGAGAAATGGGTACCTTCTTGGATGGACAAGAACGTGACGTTGAGATAATGTTTGGATTGTCAAATTTTTAGATCTATGGACAACAAGCAACAGGCTTAATTGAATGGGATGAAAGTGACAGCGAATATTTTGGAGAAATTCATCAAAAGTGAAATGATTGTTGGGGCTGAGATTAGGCGTGATTGTGAGGATAATCAGTTGTATAACAGCGTCAACAATAACAACAGCATCACCAATGGTTATGGCAAGAACAATGATGAGAAGCATTTCAGAGAAGCAGATTCTGTGGACGGATTGTATTTAAGAGTGTTACAAGGAAACCAAAAGCGTGAAAATGAAAGAACTACTGGTACTGGTGCTGTGGATGGGAATTCAAATGAAGTGGTAAGTTTGCTTTGAAAATGGTTTAATTTAAAATAAAAATTTTAGTACATTGTTATTAGGGGGCCTATTTCCTTTCCAACAAAATGTAATTCTGAGCATCAAAAGAAAAACAGATTGATAACAAATGAAGGCGGTTGTCATTGCAAAGATTGGGCATACAATTCTTGAGTACAAAATAATAGCATTTCTAAAATAGCGGTTAGGGCCATATGTCTTTCCAGTTAACAAAGCTCATGATCTTCTTCGTGCTGATCTACATATGATATTTGATAGGATAATGGCGTTATTTTGAACGTATTTGACATTAAGATCGGAACATCTCAAGGCTCCATTCTATCTCTCACATGGATTGAATCTTTAATTGTATGAAAAATGTACTCCTTTTCATCTTGAATTTTATTAGGTTGACAGGATACCTAATCCTACTCCTTGGGTTTTTATCTCATTGGATGGAGGAGCAATCGGACTACTATAATTGGAAGGTGTTCAAGTGGTTATCATGGTCCTGCTCTCCTTAGAAAAATTCTTAACACTCGTTAACATTTATCTTGCTTACTCGATGTTCTCGCAATCCTGGAAAATATAATAGCAAACGTTGTTTCTTACTAAATTAGATTTCACTCTGACTGGCAGCCTTGCTTCTTTGACAAAAGATTAGAGGAACCATCTAAGTAAGTTCCACGCCTAACTGCTGTTTTCTAAATTCTTAACCCTAGACCTGGTGAAACACTCTGAAAGCCGAAGCTTCTCCAGTTGCTATTCATTAGAAATAGAATAGTGAGACAAACAATGCGAGACATTATCAGGAATGAATACCTTATTATTACCCAGTTATCATTTCGACTTACAAAAGCTTTCCTGTTTACAGAAAATCACTAATGCGAATACCTGTTTACACCTTTCGGGTGAAAAAGAAAGAATTTATCTGTCTATTTACCTCTGAGGTCGTGGCCATAAAAATCCGCCTACGGAACCAATGACCTCCTCCCAAACCAAAAACGAAAAAGTTTTCACGTTTTGGACAGAGTTTCCAATTGCTAATGAATTCGAAATTGACACTTCAAAAGTGGACTGTAATTAATGAGATTGTCTAGGCTTGTAGGTAACATTTCCACATTTTTCACAGGCACTATAAAAAATTGCAAAAGACTTGATTGCCTCAACGTGCTATCATGGATTCCTATCTCTAGAGAGAGCTTTATAGATGTTTTTGTTGTGTTGTGTGTACAAAATTTTAGCTCTTTAGTACTGGAGAATGGCCGCTAGCTTAAATGGCTAATTTATGACCGAACCATTTATCAATCGTTAGCAATTATTCGCTTCTCAGATATCATAACAAGTCGGAACTAAATTTAGGTAAATTTGCTGATAATTTATCACACGGCTGCCTGCTGTTCGAAATTTATTTGTGCAATTAGTCATCGTCCGAGAATATAAATTTCCTTCTAGGGAATTATGACATTATCAAATGCGCACTTATTGGAAAGTATCGGTTTACTCAGTGATTTTATTTTCCCAGAATTATTGTTGAGACTCCAGAGGGGTCCTGTTCCAAAAATAAAGGCGATTAACGTCATCCCTGTTCAAAAACACTTTCTTCCACTTCACCCAAAACAAAAAATTTGAAGATATCCTAATTCAGTTTCTTTAAAATTTTTAGATAAACGATTCGACGACAAGGTCTGATGCATTAAAAAATCTGAATGGTGCCCAGGAGCAATATCACCAACAGCAGGAGCAACAGCAGCAGCAACAACAGCCGAGAATTAGTCTTGAGATGCAGAAACGAAAATATATGCAAATGATATCCTTCTTGGATCAACAGAATCAACATCTGGAGAAGGAGTTGGCTAAGGAGAAACGACGTCGTGCCGAGGAATTGTCACGAATTATAAAATCACTTCTATGCTTCGAGGCGAAGTTGAAACATGACAAGAAAGTGATAAACCAGAAACTTTACGAGAAGGACACTGAGATTTGTAGACTAGTTAGCTTAAATAAGGTGCTTAAGGAGAAGTGCGGTGGTATCCAGGAGATTGATGAGATTGCATGTGCTGAATATCAAACGGAAGCGCTATTTTGTCCCAGCTGTAGGAAGAAATTTTATGGGATCGATTACAAGGAGAATTGGACTCAAACCAGTAAGGAGTCTAGGGATATAACAGGTATGAATTCTTGAGATATTAGTTTATTATTTGAATTAATCAGTTTGCGTCTTATGGTGCTCCTTCACGTAATTTTATAAAATTTAGCATATTTCGAATATGTGGACAGAGTGGGTATTAGGTCTTCTTAGATCCTAAACACTGGGTCCAAAAGTTATAAAGTTAAAAAGAAGCTTCATACTAGTATCAGATAAATGTCTTTCCGCCTCGTCGAGGTAGAATCTCTTCAAAATACAATCCACAATAAGTACAGCATCAAATTCATATGATAGAGTATGTCCGTGCCTTAAAAATAAACAGAGTGGCTATTATATATATACAATACAGGCATGCCATCGAATCCAGCAAAGGTAGCGGTGATCTAGTTATTTAGTTATCAGTGGGTGAAGCTGCCGAATTGGGAGGGTATTGCACAGTAGAATTTCACAATATATGAATTAATTTGCAACATTTGTCAGGTTAAAAATAAAACCCAATTTTCTCTACCCAAAAATGCCCTTCTATCTAAGTAGTAAAGTGTACATAGTAGAATTGCCCCATCAATTTTTATGTAGTGAGTGTGGGCTTAGAGTGATGGAAATTGCTAAATTCTCCGAATTATACCACCAGCCTTTTCTAAATGGTCTAATTTTCTCTGTGCAGGAGTAAAATCGCCTACTCATATTTTCATTTGAAAACATCCTACACCATTCGAATATTTTTGTTTTAGACTACTTGCTATGTAAAGTTACAATTTAGACCAAATCTAATATAATTGGTTTAATATGTCTAATAACACTTACAGCCATAAGACCCAACCTTTATTTCCTAATTATACAAATAAAAAAAGAGAACTAAATTCTAATGTTTTATAATTTTAGACGACCAGACAGAACAAGGTTCTTCGAGTGATGAAACATTATCGTCGTCTTTCTACGGAGCTAGACGAAGTATTCGATACACGAGTAGAAGGACATTTGGAACATTCAGGGATTATATGCGCTCACGTTGTATGAACATTGATGATACAAATCTCGACAATTCCGAGGAGAATGCCAGCACGTTGAGCAGAGACGAAAGTCAGTACAGTTTCGAGAAATGTAATCCATTCTCACGTACAATTGATCGTTTACATGGAATTAGACGAGTTGAATCATTTGAGGCTGATTTGGACAGTGAAAGTGACATTCATAGAAAGAATTTTTCTTCTGGTCCAGATGATGAGCATTCAGCTCATGAAGAAGATGTTTTCTTGCCTGGAAAAGGTAATAGTTGTAGTGCAAAAGAATTTGCAGAAATTTCACCGAAACAAGAATTCGAAACATCTACAGATGATTGGTATGCAAGTGCCAGTGATGCGGAGGATACTGAGGTGCGAGCTAAGCCCTATGCTTATAATGCTGTAAATCCTGTTCTAGAGTGTGTCAATCAGATTCTGTTACAGCAGTCAATGGAGGAATCTTTGCATGATGGGCCGCCGTCCTTAGACAGTAATGAGAATAATAGTGGAAGTGGAGGAAGCAATAAAGATGGTACTGTGTCTCGTAAACGGGTGCATTTTTCCACCAAGAACAGTATGGTGCATGTTCCAAGAGATGATTCCTCATCACCAACCACTGTCCTCGGCAGCAGTGACCAGAAGGACAACAGCTTTAATTATGAAAGCATTTATAGCAATGAGTACGAACCCATTGGTAGTGAGCACAACTCCTCGAATCTTTACGTAGACATGGAATCGAAGATAAGCCAGGACGATCGTATTATTTTGCAAGAAAGACCCAAACAACCGCCAGCCTTGCCACCAAAACCGGCTAATTTAATGAAATTCAAGCGCGTTCTTAGACTTGTGCCCCAATCTTGTCCAGCTAAAGAGCTTGATGTGAAAACTGATGAAAAGTCTCCGTCAGAACCGGACTATTGTTCCATATCTGAAGTTAGTGAGGCTATTACAAGTGTTCAAATTGTAGCTGATGTTCACAAAGTTCCTGAAGACGAGTCTTCCAGCAATCAGAGCGACGCCATGTCACAAAAGACTGATGAGGTTGAGGAGATTCTTGCCGATATACCAAAACTTCCAAATGTTGCTGCTATCATAGTGCCCAAAGCGATAACGAAATTCATCAACCACGACAACTACATTACAAAATCGCCGCCACCAAAAGAAGAAACAGCTTCACCCAAGCAGCCGCAATATGTCCCCAACATCCTGGCCGAGATAAACAAGAAAATCACCACATCTACACCAACAACACCAACAAAAGGTTTTCCGCCGGTAAGTCCCAGCAAGAAGACCCCACCCTCTCCATGCATTAAGGTCACCCCGGAAGATAAATTGCCTCTTCAGGCGGAATTTGACTGGTACAACCTGGACGCTGAGTATGGCAAATCAAATCAACCGGACGTTATCAAGGCGACGGATGTCACGCACCTGGAGTTTCATCACGACGAGATGGATGTTGCAGTTGAGGGCAACGGACACCTGACCCATAGTGTAGAGTACAATCTGGACGAGGAGTTCTCTCTGTCCAATCAGCCAGACATAATAAAGGAAAATGTCCTGGAAACGAAACCATGTCCTCTTCCGACCACAATCTGTGATGGTTTCCCAACCATCGTAGATCCAACCCCAACCACCAAAATGAAGGTGAAGACAAACTTTGCCAGTTTCATTGATAGCTCGGGATTAAGTACAAAACCATTACCACGCCAGAGGAAAATTTATTTTTCTGGACCGTTCGTTTGACAGAGGATGGGGGCGTTGAGGACTTGTAAGGGCGTCTGGGGCCATTCTCAAGATTCGCTCTGATTTTGTTTGCATTCTATTTCCTTCTCTGTGTAAATATTTTTTTTTTGTTATTTATTTTGGTTTTTAGCCGGGGCGTCAAAGCGTCCTTGTGTTTTCATTTTTATTTATTTATTGAGAGTTTTGTGCTTGACCAGTGATGCTAGAAAGGATTAATGAAGTTGAGTTTTTTTTTCTGTGAGACGCAAGTCAATTCATGTAGACAGTGATTACCTCTGTGCTGTATATTGTAGGAATTTTATTTGTATTCTTTTTCCCCCAGGTATTTAAGTAGAAATAAACAACGAAATTGTGTTTAAGGAAATGTTGTTTTTTTTTTTTTGCTTGGGAAAGTGGAATGGCGACCTCGATTTAATTTGAAATTGGCAAAAGTAAATCAAATTTTAATTGAATTAGAATGGTGTTTTGCATTTCAATAGAGGATGGAATTAATGCGTGCTAAGTGCACCAATTTTCCTACTTAGACCAATTACCATATTATTTTGGTCTAAAATTCTGTTCCCACCCACATCACCAAAAGTTGATTTGATATCGCAGGTTTTATATTGAATAGAACTGAATGGAAAGTCAAAAAGGGCGAAATAATGGATATAGGTATCTACAACACTTGCCCATGTACGAAGATGAAATTTCGTCGGAAGCCGGAAAAAAATAAGAATAAACGAAAAGATATAAGGAGACCTGCAATGCACCTGGAGTGCCTTTCTGCCGCATTGTAAGTCCTTTTCCTGTAGAAGATGCTGCGTTTTGGAATAAATGTACTTTTCCGGATACCACGTGAAGTCTAAACAGGTTCTCGAGAAACCTGGTCTTCACTCTATCGTTAAACAAGTATTTTGAGGGCTAATGGAATCAGAAGGAATCAGGCCAGCAGATACTTCATCGAAATAAAAGAAAGAAAATCAACATTACTTCGATGCTCTAGGGAATCGATACTAGATAGTTACATTCGTAGCCAGTGAGTTTAAAACCTTTCTTTGGGCTATGTCTGATGTGTACAATGTGGTTCTCATTGGCCCCGCAAAAATTCGTTCTACCCAAAACGAGTATAAAAATTCTCTCGTGAATTTTGTGAGGACTATTTATTTTCTGATAAATCCCATCCCAATTAAGGGAATATTATTTCAGTAATTACGGGATTAAAAGTTTGGACCGTTTATTTGCACCTGTGCTTTTTGTGATTGCCAGCAAAATGTAAATTGGTTTTAAAGCTGGTAATTACTTCCGTAGTTTGGGAAACATTCGGAATGCAATTTAAGTCCTCATTTTTTAATTTAATTGGAGGTGTTTTCGTTTAAACGAGCTACAAACAAAGTCTTAATTAAATACCCCGGAATGACGGATTGTTGAGGGTAACTCACTTCACTACTGTATTTAATTACATTTAATCCCGTTCATGAGAGCAAAGTACACATTTGCTTTGTTATTTCACTATCTACGGGAATCCCCATTGCTTCACTCCTTCAAATTCCCTTAATCCAACAACATGCTGTTCAAGACTCCCGAGAGCACGAGAAAGAGAAACCTATGGGAATTTAATTAAAATCCTCCTGTACAAAAATTGACTGAATCAGCCAACAAAGTTAATCCCGGGTTCGTTTCACAAATGCAATTTAGGTGGAAGCCTGACGCGAAAAGAGAACAGCTCAGCTAGATTTACGACATAGATCAGAAATTTTCAACCGAGCTCACAGCTCTGGTATGCTTTATTATCTGCAGATTGCAATCCCTCACAATGGGGACAAGAAAAGAATGCAAAGAATCAAATCTGACAGCAAAAGAACTAATCAAATTCCAGCCACAAAAGGGCTCCGGGTTTTTCTCCTCGACAGCAAAGCACAAAGTAATGCAACGCAATGAATCCCCAAAGCCCCCAGAAGCTCTTTGTTTACCAAAAATCTTCTGATGTCATTGCCTTGATATGTCTGGATAGGAATACGGAGATGCAAGCTATCCACTTTATTTCACAATGCGGCCATGTTCAGGATAAAAACCAAATGTATATCCGCTTTATAATAACAACTATAGCCCGGAGCTGTTCAATTATGCTCTTCGTGCCCTTCCATTGTTCCTTGGAGGTTCAAGTTAATGGGACTTGTGGGATGTGCAGGTTGTTAGATATGTCCTGATGCAGAACTAAAGAACCTCTGGGAAAAATATATATTATTAATAAATAAATTGGATTAAGTTTTTATCGTTGCGTTCAGTTGTAGCCGAATGTAAAGCGGAAATTAGATAGGTAGACAAAGGTAATGGGGTTGGCATATAAAATCTCTAGGGAAGTTCCATGCATTAGAGAATGCAATAATGAAAATTGCTTCTGGTTGGGTTGGAGGTGCATGCACATTTTAAAATAGAGTTAAGTGCACTTTTGTTAAGTTTAATTAGATTTTCGAAAAGGTTACAGGCATTTTTTACTAAATTTTTTGATGTCCCGTGGCAGTAGTGTGTACAAAGGGAAAAGTGCTATGTCGAATTTTTTATTGTTATAAAATTCTACATTTTTAGGGTTTTGAAAATGTATGGTATGAATAGAAACAAAATAAGCATATATTAAAGATTCTGTAGGTATTTACTTCACTAAGCCCATGAAAGCCTTTGCGGGAGGTTCTGGGCTACGTGCTCAGTACAATACACACCAACTGATCTGATCCCGATACCTCATGAATCATGCGCTGCCTCGTGCATGTGTGATATTGATGTGAATACATAAATCAAAGTGGGACCTAATATAGACTCCTGTGGTATACCGAATTAAATTTAAAGGAGTCATTTTATTGAGAAAATTTTGATTCACCCCTAAGGCTGTCTAGCTTTAGTTTACAATTAATGCCCTAGTCCGGACCCTTTTTAGATATTAACATATAGATTAAGGACTATGGTGCAAAAGAAAAACAGAGTCGTATTGCTATGAATAGATATGGCAGAGGATTTTTCATTTGCATTTTTAATTGTACTTGTACAGAAGGACGGATTATTTCCTCTGTATTAGGTTTGTTTGAGACCACTTCGCCACATAACTTGAACTATTTTTATTCTATAACTTTATTCGAATTGGAAAACAGTCCGGGATTTTTCTTTTAGTCTGCGAAGTACCCCAGAGATATATGCCTGGACAGTTGTTGTTCAATGTGTTAATAGTGACACTACAAAATTTCGTAGAATTTGGTACTTGCTTTCGTAAAAATGAAAATTATTAAAATCTAAAATATCAAACCAAACCAAACCAAACCACAAATCAAAATTTGAAATTTAAAATACCACCGCCAACTCAAATTTGAAATGTTCTCATGAATTTCGGAAGTTTCATTTATTTTATGTGAAATTTCACTGTACAAATGACATCCGCATTCACATGAAAATTTCATTTTTAGAAATGACGACAGCAGCAGAGACATCCTGTCGCATATCCTTGATTTAATTGGACTGTTCCACATATTCTCATTCACCGAAAACGAATTCTTCCCCGAATGATATTTGCCCAGAATTAGAATTAATACAGAATTCCACGGTAATAAATTAACGTTCATAGCACTAACGAAATTGTCCTCCATGGTATTAGTGAAATCAACTTCTTCCCCAAAAATATGATTCAAATTTGATGTTGGGAATGTTGTGTTCCCTTCAAAGTAATTACCATAATTACATTTCTAGCACTAGAGCCCAAAAGTCATTATTGCAGGCTCCAGATGCAAGTTTAAATCTGAAATGGAAATTTACACTAGAGAAACAATCACAGCTTTATGGGGCGGAGAGTGGAGATGGGGATACGTGAAATGATCTTGTGGGCATATATTAATTGGAGATTTTTTTCCTGGTTCACAGAGAAGGAGATATCTTAATCTGTCCTCCAATATTTGGTTACCTTCATTTATGTGGTTACCTGGTAACTTTTGCCGAATGAAAATCTTCTGGTCATAACGTCTGTCGGAGTCTCTAAGTCAGATTTGTTCTACGATGTTGAGATGACCCATACATAAGGTATTGTGGCTATCGCCACTGATTTTTTTATTTCTAACCTTGTTCTAATATTTTCTCAAGAATTGTTTTTCTTACAACTCTGCTCGTAAACACAATTTTTTTGATAATTCTTAAATTTGTTATGAAAATGAAATATAGCTAATATGCGGATTTATTATCTTTCTTACTCATCCCCTTATTTACACCTCTGACTGTCTACCATGTGGGCATGCAAATTCTACACAGGCGCACACTATAAGCATCAGGTGTTAAAATCTATCAAAGCAGCAAAATTCACCGTGGAACTCGGAGAGAGACCGAATAGAAGCCAAAAGTGAATCCAACTCCAACCTCACGCTCACATCACTCGGCAACTTTTGTTTAGCAACATTTAATAGAAGATGAAGAGGACAGGCTGTTAGCTCTTTTGCAACATTCATACTGTATGCGACAAATATCTGCATTTTCTGCAGGCCAGGCCAGTCATCATCGCCTGCACCAAGATTCAACTACTTCTAAACAACTCTTCTAGGTTTCAGCTTTCAGGTGTTTAGGCGTGATAGTGTGGATTTGCTGGGGTTTGTATACTCTGGCCTTTTCGTAGACTTAAGGATGGTGGGCGAGGATCCCTTTTATAGTTTTCGAAGTTTGATTGATGAAAGAACAAGAGGAAATCGTAGGTGGACACGTACATGCCATATGGTAACGCAGCTATTGCAGGGATATGCAGAACTGAAGGCAGTATGAAATGGACTTAAAGATAATATAGAAGTTCAATTGCATCTTGAAGCACCAATTTCTAGCCATTAATTATTGCAAATTTTAGGAAATGCTTTCGAGGGTAAACATTTCCCATTATCCAACGCTTGTGAATTTTCCATCACGCACCATGAGTTGGAGATCGGGACATGTACATTGAGCTCCTGGAGTTGTATGGCACATGTAATGGAATTTTAATGGCTTATCATGGGTACCAAATGAAATTTTCATTATTGGTTATGAGGATACTTTAAAGAGTTTATAAATGTTCCGTTTGTAAGGATTCTGTCGCCTGGTGCCTAGTTAATTTGAATATTTAACGACGCATAATTGAAGGGACTTTGTTAAAAATTTCGAAATGAAATAGTTGCTCAGGTACTAAAATTGTTTCAGGTAGGCGGCGTTATGGTTGTGCTATTTCGCATGTTTTTAACGTTGGATGGAGGACATTAGAACACGTAATCGGCTCTGAATAGCTTTTATTACTGCTTTCCATGGTGGGCTCCACAAGGATTTTAGTATGTGTGTTCTGGAGCAGCTTGCCAAATTATTTTCTGTTCAGCCCTAATTAAAACATGTCATGAAGTTAGGTCTGCTTCCTGATAGCTGAAAAATCATTTCTCAGTTGCAAATAACGATGGATAGTAATTTTTTTTACGATGAAATGGGTATAATTGGGGCCTTGGCCAGAAAAGAAAAAACAGAATGGTACTCCTAGGCTATATAAAAGTCTTGGTTTCGAGTAGATCTCTTAAAGAACTTTGTAACAAAAAGTCCGAGAAGGTTCCAGAAGTAATAAATAAATATTTTGCACTTTGTAAAGATAGGACAACCTCCATTGATGTCATTGTTGACTGGTAGACACAGTGTCTCATACCGAACTGTTTTTTTTTTGTGAATGCTTAAAGAAAGAGAGAAAATGTTTTGATGTATTCTCCATCTATAGATAGGTACTTTAATTTTACTTAGCATATATATATATATATACCTCGAATACAGGGCTTTTAACTTTTGTTAAGAAAATTTATTTGTGTGCAGAGAAAAGAGCAAAGGCCCGAATATGGAACCTAGTGGAATACTAAACAGCAACTACGGCTCGTGAGCCAGATGCAAATTTTTGGATACTTATATGCAGAAAATGAAAATAAAATTATATAATATAATTTGTTATAATATCACTGTAAATTTCACTTATTTTTAAAAATACATTTATGGCTCTAAAATAATTTTTAAATTATTGTGAGGGACAGGTTGGGTTCTTTCGTCTCAAAATTTTGCAGACTTCTGGTCTAGATTATTGCTTATTATAATTTTTTTGTTATCTCTGACAGGAACAGAAAATTCCCTAAATGTCTTAAATTTCTGTGATTTCGTGGCAAAGACAAAATTTATGCAGATGCTGCTAAGGTCTTTTTCGGTCAGTTAACAGAGGATGGCTTTCATTTCACTTCAATAAATTTCGACTAACGACTACATAACTTTGCAAACTAAGCAATTATCCTTGAACAGATGTCTTTGATATTTTAATTGCTTGAGATAAATTCAATTCTAATTTTCACTATATCCAACATTAAATATTCACTTTCATTCATAGTGCTCTTCTCCACAAATTTACAAAACTTAATCTCGTAAAGTCCGTTCTAAGAAAGTTCTATTGCAACCTTCCCAAAATAGTACAAAATTCTATTAACTTCTCATGTGGTGGTCTGTGGGAATTTCACAACGTCTATACTTATGCAGACGAAATTTGAGAAGAAAGTGAGCTAACTTAATTTCATCCCCACTTTTCTTCTTAATTATTAACGGGCAACAAACGTTACTAAGTTCTATGCCGGTAGAACTCAAGTGTAATTTATCCCAGAAGTCATGCATATTAATTTGTCTATAAATTTGCAATGTTGTCAAAAATTTTAATCGTTTCATACGGCTCCGGCAAGGCTTTCATATTTTACGTCTACAATCTCTGGGTGGTGGGGTAACCCTCTGCATAGAAAGGAAGAAGTAAACGAATGTAGTTGAGTTTTCTGGGAAATTTTAATGAAGAGATTCATAGCCACAGGTGAAGGCATATAGAGGGAAAAGAATTTGTTAAACATGGGTTAACATTAGAAAATTCTGGTAAACCCCTCAGGACCGATGTTTGGTATTCTATGGGTTGAAATCCTTTTAGTTTAAGTCGTTTTTGCAGGGATGCCGAGAGTTGGAGATAATTGATTGGGATTTAGGAACAACACGTGGAAATTAACGGCAAATTGCTTGAAAAAGGTATGTGGAAAGCAGGTGTAAGATATGTATATATTCAAATTTATAATTTGTATTAAGAAATTGGAAAAGCACGTGCATGCGTTAGTTAAGGTAAATCATGCTGAAGAACTTACAGAGTGTAGGAATATTTAAATTTCTGGTACGAGTCCTTAGGAATTGAATATGTAATCAAGTTGGAGAATTAGAGCAAACTTTGCCTTCAGGAAAGAAGTATTTGCTGCGATTCAGGATTTCTAAACAGAAACTAGAAGATAAAATGTTTTCGTGCCAGTAAAAATCTAGACTACATTTCAACAGAGGCAATTATATATTTCAACCTGTGGAAACCATTAAAAACAGCCTCTAATGTTTTTGTATGTGAATTTTTCGGTTGTTGTTGATTTGTCTCAATTTTCCACGGATTCATATGACTTTTCATATTCGATTCGATAGTGTGAAATAGAATTCAATGATTTAGGACCTTGAAAACCAGAGGTGTTCAAAATTATGTATTTAACTTTCAAAATGACAACGGCAAAAATTTCTACAAGAATGGAATAAACAGTTGATTGGAAACGAGTAGCCACCAAGAGATATTAAATGCTAGCATTAGCAGAACGTCAATATAATAGCGGACTACTATTGGATACTGTACAGAGAAGACTCTCAAGTTATCTATACAAGATACAGGACCAAAAGAAACTTGAGGTAACAATACAAAGGATTTTTGAAGGTCAATAAGTATTGAAAATGGTTTTCTATCAATAATTTTGCAAATATTATTGGTGATATTTAAAATCAATAAGCCGAGGAACATGAATATTAATCATTTCTATACTATTTTCAATTATCTAAATTTTGCAGGTATGCGTAATAAATTAGGAAGAACGAACCGATTACAGATTTCTTTAGAAGAGTAGATCTGATCCTTAAAGCCGCAGTATTGATGGACTCTTTATATAGGATTGAACAAAAAACGAGTCTAAAGTGCTTTCTAACTAGTGTTTCAGTTATAATGCTGAGTGAATTCAGTATTTTTTTAAAGTTGTTTTCATTATTTTAATATTGAAAGATTATTTACTAATTCAGTCTTTGGGAGTATCTTCAAATTTCTCCTGGTTCAATTTCGAGAAATTTTTAAACTCTCCCCTTTTGAACGCCTTTATGGACATATTACTAGCATATCCATACGAGAATTTATATTTCTCAATTATCTAGAGAAAAAGAAATTCTAACCCTGTAAATTCAAGATCTGCGACATTGATTAATTGCCGTTCACATTGCATAAATTCGGCTTGGCATTCATTCACTTTCTAACCTAATCTGAGCTCAAATAATTTATGTGGTAGCAAACTTGGAATTATACCACTGACATATCCATATAAGCCTTGGGAGCCCATAAATATTTGTAGCCACAAGGGTAAAATTCATACATATTTCAACCCGTGTTTCAAAGTTATGTACAAAAAAAAAAAAAAAAAAATAAAGAAGAGTATCGTTTACGCAACACTGAACGTGTGTAAAATGTGTAAGGAAGAAGTATGTAGCACTTTGTCGCAGTGGAAAGCTCCTTTCCATCACTTCTTGTGTCACCAATTTAAATTTTTACGACTTCAATAAAGTAGCAAAGTGGCAACTATAAGCCTCCTTTATATGCAAAATATTGTGTTCTTTGACATATTCATTTCGAAAA
>QYTT01080760.1:0-12014 GCA_006980735.1 Dasypogon diadema | reverse complement strand
ATATGGCAGCTAATTAAATTTAAAAAGTAAAACGGCTTTAAAAGTTTTCAACAAGCAATTTCTCCTCGTCTTCGTTAAAGTGTTTACGCAGAGGTTAACCAAAAAACTTTTCGTGTCTCATTAAGTTTGTACATTTTCAATGAAAATTGTCTGGCTTCACTGAATTCTTGCAGCACGTCACTCACTCATTAGAGACGCGAGAACTGCCCCAATTAAAATTGTTGATTAAGGATTTCGATAAAAGTCCTTAACCTATTTTACTTCTAGGTTCTAGCCGTATAGCATTTGAAAATAGCAGTGGGATTTTACAGACGAACAAACCCCCGGTAGAATTCAGTAAATGCAAGGAAGACGGTTTTTTTCCTGCCTTTGGAAAGCATGAGAAGTAAGCACGAAACAACCATGCAAATCAATTTCGTGACTCCTTAGTTCCTACTGGTTTTACTGGTATGTATTGACTTTTCGTTAAGAGACGGCAATGAATTCACAAAACACTAATCAACTGGGAAATTCAGAGGGGTCAAAAATGTCAGAATGCTCAATTTTCTGGTGGAACTGTCGTACTTGACTTGGTATCACCTTAACGTAATTTGCCTCAATTATCTCTGGGACTCTTTTACTTAATTATCTCACCTCAAGATTTCTACTGTAATTATAATGTAATAAAACTTTTTCGAGAAACAATTTCAATCTTTTAAATTTCCTGCAATATTCCGCAGGCTTTTATAAAATTTAAATTAGGAGAAAAAAAGATTTTTATCTGTTCTTCGGCTAACACTGTCTTTGCACTCGTTAAAACTTTAAAATATGATTTACATCTTTGCACGTCCTCAGTCTTGCTACAGATCCATACAATATCCTACTGCAAGGCTCATAAAGAGGGATACTTTAGGGAATTTGAGCACAATTATCTTCCGGTGGCAGCCTTAATCCAGTTTGGATAAGCCAAGCGACTAAAATGATTGCCACATTTGGATGCTTTGTAATGAAGATGTTTTTACAAAACGTTAACTGGAAATTAAGTCGCTGTAAATTTTGAAAATATCACTGGCTGCAATATCTTAGCGTCTTATTAATTTTTATATCTGGTTCTTATTGCAATTATTATTAGATCGTATAACACTGTTACTTATAATGACTGGTAGAACGACATTTACAATAAGATCTCTCTTTTAACTATTAGTAAAGAAGATAATATGCAAGATATCAAGAGCACCGAGAAAAGACCATATTGCCTTGAGTAGCTCTGTATATCTGTGTATTTTACTTTTAAGTTATGTTCTGTCCTAAGGCAGTAATTTCCAAGCCTATGCTCACGGGCAAATGAGCTTTTAAGCTTTATTTATATGATCCCCACTCTTGAAAGTATCTGATTAGTTTTAGTCTTAGTTGAGTCTTCATGGGAGAAGGTACAAGTTTAACCGCGCTCTTAAAGTGTTATACCGTAAAATTTGTATGTTTAATAGCTTTGTATCAAGCCAATAAAATATTTTTCATTGAATTTTAATTTATGTATAAAAGTACATTAGGATGTTTTCTTTTGTAAGACAAAAAATGAAACTTAAAATTAAAAGTTGCCAAATTTTATTATCTATTTCTATTTATTTATTTATTTACGTATTCATCAAAGTCTGATTACTACAAACAGTATTACAATATAATAATATAGCCGTAGAAAATGGAACCTCAACGAGGCCGATCCAGAAGCTGATTCCTCGAAAAATGAAAATCAATGCAGTCGTAGGTAGAGTTAAAGAAGCGCGACATTGACGAAAAGGGACCGGGCATGCCATAATTAGTGCGATGATATGGTACTCGGAAAAAGCCCCGATCCCTCAAGGAACTCGCAGAGACAGAAATGCTCCAAGATTCTAAAAGTTCCGGGGAGTTAATCCTGCGGCAAAAATAGAGGGTTGTTCCAAGGAAGATCACGGAAGGCAAACCTGACAAATCTGCGTTGGACGCCTCAACGCGATTAATATGTACAGCATAAAATGGTGACCAAACTGGACTGGCGTACTCCAGAATGGGCCTGACAAAAGTACAATAGAAAATCTTCTTTATATGTGGGTCATTAAATTTGGACCATCTTTTAATAAAACCAAGAGCAGCATTCGTCCTGCCGACAATGGCGTCAATGCGGTCCTCAAAGGAAAAACGGCAATTCAACCAAACGCCCAGATCCTTGGTCTTTTCAAGACGAGCAAGAGAGCATCCATCAATTGTATAATGGAAAAAGGAAATGTCCCTCCTGCGTGAGAATGACATAAAAGTGCATATACTAACATTTAAAAGGAGGTGATTTAATATACACCATTTATGAAATGCAGCTAAGTCAGGGTTTAAGAGTGCCTGGTTACATTCATTTGAAATCACACGAAAAATCTTAGCGTCGTCAGAGTAACACAGAATCCGAGAACTAGACAAAAACATGGATGCATCATTGATGTAGATGATAAAAAGAAGCGGCCCAAGATGACTACCCTGAGGCATTCGCGTCGCAAGTTTAAATTTTGCAGGCCTTTAAATAACAATTAGCAGTATAATATATTACACTTTAATTGTCAGCTATGATTAAGACGAAAGACAATTTGTGTCTTTAGGCAAATAAATTCTTTTGCAACTTCAGCCAGCAGCTCAGCTCAGGTTTCAAGATCTATGCCCACAGGTACCTTTTTCACGGCGTTTGACAAAACCAAGTAGAAGTCTTCATCGGCTCTTCGTATTAGTAGTAAGGATTAAAGAAATAAAAATTCGCGTTTTTCAATATTAACGATCAAGGGACAAAAAAGGAATAAGAAAAGCCATTTTTCCATTATATGACCGTGTATTATTTTCTATGAAATTTGCGAAACCTTACCTTTTGTTTGAACTTACCCTGCATCGATCAGTCAAGCACAAGTAAGCAAGGTCGTATCTATGATGTGATCTATGTGATAGAAAAAGAAATTTTTCACTCTGACAATACTTTCTTGTCACACAGCTTAGATGGGATTTTGACAGTTTGGATTGACTGACTCAATGTGAGCACAGCCTTAGAATGATTCCTCATCGATTCAGAAAAATTCCGGAAACCGGTAGATTTTCACTGGAATGACCCTATAATAAAATATTTCTATGGAAAGCTTTCATACAGATGAAAAAAGAAAGAAAGCTACCTTAAGCTTCTTAACAAAGGATTTTGTGGAGAATTCACAAGGTTTAAATAATTAGAAATGACAAGGATACTTATGGCAAAATTCAAGAACGCTAATTAAATTCGAAGTAAGAAGAGGAAATGTCACTATTACGTAATGAAATTATACGCTTCAGAAGACGGATGTGTTGATGTAACAACAGTCAGCAAAGGCATGACAAATTTAACTCCAAAAGATGTAGGGAATATAATAAAACAAGGTAGCAGCCATGTATATATTTAGTGCCACCATCAATTACATAAAATTTCTCATAACAACATGAACGTGTGCCAACTGAAGGAGAAAATCTCAACTTTCAACTTTTTAATTGTTTTGACTCCGAATATGTTTTATTCCTTCCATCTAATATACCCTTTGGTTTTCCTGGTAAACTTAAAACATTTCGCAGATTCACATAAAAGTGGTTTTAATAACAATAAAAATAAAACAATAACGGCAGTTTTGTTTTGAATTTGATTGACGTATAGAATCGTGGATACTTCCAATGAACACACGTGTCGCCGGTTGCACTGATAGCTAGCAGCACGTCTAGGGGCCTCGTGACTTAGTAAGATCGGGATTTATAGTGTTTTTCTTTGATTTGTATCCATTTTTATCACATGTGACATTGATATAATTATAAGGAAGATCTTCAGTACATGAGTTCGCCTCTGCGATAGAATTTATGTAGATATAATGTACGCATGCTATTTTATATTTTTGTAAATAAGGGTTCGGTTCGGATAGTGTTCATATGATTTTACTTTTATTGAAATTTTCCATGACCGTTTTGCATAAATAGGGCTAAATTTCGTTGATACAGCACTAAATTTCCTCTTTCAAGGCGTTGGTGGTCGTGGACTTGTTGGTATGAATCTTAAACTTAAAAAAAAACCCAAAAAAAAGTCCAAAAGCGTTAAGTAGCACGATCTAGGCGGCCAATTCTAATCATTAAAACTGGAAACTACACGACCAGAAAATGACTCATGCAGTAATTGAATTGTTTCTCGGGCTATATGGCATGTGGCGCCATCTTGCTGAATTGCAATTTATGTACAAAAATGTAGCTTATCCTTTCGCGATAGCGAGCACCATTAACTGTTACTGCCTGACCAACCGCATTTTCAAAGGAGAATGGTCCGATGATGTCTCCAGCCCAAAATCCACACCAATCAGTGAATGCATTTATTTCTCAACAATCAGTCGTGGATTTTCTCAACTCCAGATGTGACAATTTTGTTGATTAACTAGACCATAAAAATGAGCCTCATCTCCTAAAGATGATTTTGTTCCAAAAATCAACATCCACTTGTTGTTATTCCATAATCCATTCAACGAACTCTCTTCGCTGCACGTGGTCAGTAGGTTTCAGTTCTTAAGTCAATTGAACTTTGTGAAATAAATGTTGATGAAACAATAACAACAATATTTTATGGCAATAATGCTTATAGAACATCTTCAGTTTAGTAACACAATCCTTTTACCAGTCTGTGAAGATCATTCGTGAATTTAATTCATTCTCTACATTGTTAACATAGATTACATTGTCTACGTGAAATACTTAACGAAGACTATATGATTTTTTACGCGTCAACAACAGAGTAATTTACGTTGTGTAGACAATTTGAGCATCACTTGGTGTGAAGCAGACAATTGATGGACTCTGTGTATTCCACAGATCTGCTGCACACTGAGAAAAATACTCGGTACATTAATTACAGAGAAGTCGAAAAATGGACGGTTGAATAGATTGTGTACTTAAAAAAAAAGCCTTCTATTGACATGGCATTCAATTCCTGCCAACTTGAGAAAATACCATAACTTTCGAACTATTTTGGCTAATGTGAGAGCCTTTGTAAAATGAACTTCATAAAATATGGCAGACTTAGATGGCTTGGACACATGCCCAGAAAGAAGAACAACAAAATACCCGGGGTTGTTCTGGATGGTATGCTAAGGTTTGACGGTGTGAAACTTCAACTTCAATAGCAAGCTCTGGAGAGCTCTTCTTAGAGAATCGCCAGACCCAGTGATGATGGTGATTACAGTGATGTACGAAAAAGGCGACATTTTTTATTCTAATAGTTCAATGTCAAATTTGTCTTTTAAAAAGTAAAAAAAGTAAAGTATTTTAACAAAGCTTTTTATTCGTTTCTTCTGCACAATAGTATACTTCAAATGAACCTAATATTCACGCTACGCATTTTGCTAAATAGAAATTACACCTTTTAGAGCAGCACATCTGGGATTGCGAGCACTAAAATTTCAAATTATTGTTTTTACATATTTTACATGGAATTCAGTTAATTTTTTATACTCACAAAAGCACCAATTCCCTTGCAGTTACTTTGCTGCGGCTTATACTGTAGGATTTAATAAGATCGAGATATCTTATAAGCATATTGGAAATGCAATTAAAGCAAAAGTGAAACAATTACCGTATATTATGATAGATAATGATTGTAAGAAACAATAGAGGCGAGTGATTATTAAACTAATTGTCCCCTTACTTACATTTACGATTAATTCCTGCTGTGCTTGCTGTAGTGGAATTCCAGCTGGTCTTCTACCGGACTGGGCATAACTCTTTAATAAAATTTATTGTAATTGAATTTGTGAAATTTAGTTGTCCTTACTTACATTTAGTTGTCCAGCTGGTCTTCTACCGGACTGGGCATAACTCTTTAACAAAATTTATTGTAATTGAATTTGTGAAATTTAGTTGTCCTTCACCTACCTCCGAACATAATGCAAAAACCACGCAAAATAAAGTAATTGCCAAAAACGCAAAACGAGCCATTGTTATTATATATTCTCTTGTATAGGTTTTGCTTCAACTAAACAAATGAAGCGAATGTAAATTACACTCCTGCACGTAATATTTTTATACCTCTTTTTAAAAGCAGTAATAGGGGTGGGAGCCTTATCTTTTCTTCCCAATATTACGACATCGTTTCACGACCGTATTGTGCAGATCGGTTTGTGGTTACCAGCTACAGGTGGAAATTCCGATTTCCTTAGTTCAAGCATCCATTATCAGATGGCAGAAGCACAGTCACGACCTCTTTATTATAATATGAAAGAGGTGTTCTATTTTTGGTGCCTCAAGTAGTTAAATTTCACTGTAAAAAATTATAATATTTGGCTTTGCCTGCACGTTTGCAATTTTAACAGCCTCCCACACTTTACAAGCTTTATCGTCGTTTTTAATGTGTCGAAGTCGTAAATTTTTGTGTTACGTAACTATGCTTTACGAGTTAGGGAATAATGGAAATGGAAATATTTACTTTTTTGGAGTATGTAGTTATGAAATAGATTAGATTGACTGAAATATGTAAAAAAAAATTCAAGCGTTGCCTGCAGACATACATAAAATGTAATGTTAATATTACAATACTAGGATTGGCGTAGTTAGGATGTATATTGTATACTTGTGTATATTCAAGAGTCCAATAAGAGCTCCTACAGACCCGGTGAAATTTTGTCTTTTTCCATGCTCAAGTGACTCTTCTCTTCCGCAAAGTTTCAACAAATTTTTCCTATTCACAAGTTGATCCAAGGTAGCCAATCATCTGACCTTCAATGAATTAGTATTCTGCGGTTTGCCTTTAAAATTTTTGAACGAATAGGTTACAATCAGATCAACGATTACCTCTTTAACATAATTTACTTTGTGATTACCAGTTTGGTTTTCATGCAAGATATAGCACTTTAAAAACTTAACTAAAAGTGGCGGATGATTTGAGGAATTATTTTAGACTCTGGTATATGCTCCATTCTTTTTGTTTGACTTCTCTAAGGCCTTCGACAATATTAATCATGAAAAACTCCCAATTAAGCTTAAAGGTCAAAGGTTTTTCTGGAAGTGCAACTGAATTAATTGAAAACTATTTTATTGGTAGATATCAGCGAGTCTTTTTGAATAAGCTATCCGATCTCAATACAATCTCTTCTGGAGTCCCACAGAGATCGATTTTGGCCCCCTTACTGTTTTCTTTATATATTAAAGCTCTGTCTAAATCAAAACAAAACTACGCTTGAGTTGTTGTTGCCAAAGTAAAAAACATTTCACAATTTTCTATATTGTACATCATTCACGGATATTACATAATATTTGATCACAATCAATGTATTCCTGATGTTATTTCCAATCCCATCCTTCGAAAAAGCGTATTTCTCAGCGCATTTCTCAATACGACCTAATATATTGAGTTGGTCACAAAGTGGAAAATACAGAACAATGTCAACTTTCTCCGTATACAATTTTGACGATCGAATCAATGAGCGTTAATGAAATGGACAGAAGGAGGTTTGAGCAAACATTTACAAAAATTCAAGAGAGTTCGTAAGTCTGAAATTTCATCCTAAGAGGATTGCTTCCTTCGGCGAAATCCAGCTATTCACCAACCAATTCCTGTCACCATGACATTGTCAAAATGAAGACATTCAGACAGCGGCTATTTCCTGTAAAACCTGCCAGCAGCTAAGACCAGAGGCATTTCAGGTGACAACTCACCCCTGAGAAAGCAGCAATAACACAGATCTGCCTGGATTCTGAAACACTAACATACCTTTTTTAATTTTTTTGTTACGCATTTGTGTTTCATTATGTATTCTGTGTGGTACCGTCATACACCCTGCAGCAAATTAGGGATAATCTATAGTTTAGGACCCACATGGATTTCGCTAGCTCCTTTTAGGGCAATATTTTCATGAAAGTGGCTTTAAGTACAATCGGTTAATTCGACTTCATCCGCCTGTACCATCCACGTTTTACGTTCTTTTATTACTATATATAGTGTTCCTGACGTCATTGTGTTAAACAACGGGATAGCCTTTATATCCGCATCCTTACGTTTTGCTGGCACCCTTCGGACAACAGCAGACTTCTTCAGAAAGATGCATCATTGGCACATTCATTGCCACCTTGCTAGGTTCCTACTAAGTCAACATGTTACCAGTGTATCATTCATCTTCAGAGCTTATTTTTTTTAATTGGAAAATTAGGACATACATACTTCCAGAAATTACAGCCAGAAGCAATCATGGACAAAGCGGGTTCACTGCCTTCATCTGTAGCCAAGCAAATGCGAATCTTCGAATTAGATGAAACTGTGTGACTACGAAACTATTCTAGAAACTCCAAATGGGTAGCTTCCCAGCCCAGACCATCATTTCATTTTTTAGTACAGATTCGGGTGCATAGATACTACGTCATGCCGGTCAGTTAAAAAGTCGTCTTGAGAACCTTTACTTTATTGCAACAAACCAGAAGTGAGCATTGTCGAACTTGAACAGCGGGATGTAACCATTGAGTTTGCTTTATTCGGCGGTAACTGACGGATCGTGTTTTCCAATCCGTAATAAATCAACGGACACTGAAGATCTGAACAGCGAACTGAAGTTAGAGTAGACTTTTCTGTATTCGATCAGGAATACAAACTTCGATATTCCAAAGCCTCAAATCGAAATCGGATCGACCAATTTTAACTGGACGTTAAGGGAGGAATGCAGTGTATCAGTTTGTGATAATAATAATAATTTCGTCAAACCCTTTTCTCAGGCAGAGGTTGTTGCAATTCGTCGTTTGACAGAATAAGTTCGGTAATTCTTGCACGCACACATATTATCGTTTATCAGTTGTAATTGCCTATCGTTTCTATTTGTAATTAAACTAAATAGGCTTTCGTGCGGAACGACCGAAAGAAAAATTTTAAGCATGGAGCGAGGAACACTCCGATGGTCAGTCCCATTGACTACTGGGAAACGGCAGCTTGGAATATCACCTCAAAAGAATGGGGATCCTGAAGGACGGTACGTGCAGGCTCTGTCTGGAAGATACTGAGATAGCGGAGCGCATTATGTGCGAATGCGCGGCCTTGACGGGCAGGAGGTTAGCTGTTACCAGCAGCACTATGGTTAGCATGGGACTGCTAACCTACAAACAAAAGCTCGAATTAACAAGGGGCGTCGAAGTTGGGGTTCTGCCAGGGAATCTTCCCTGAGAAACCTGTTGACACTGTTTTTAGGAACTCCCGCTATAAGGAATACAATGTGCTTTTAGCGGTGCAAAATCCATAGATGAATATTACCGTGTTCATTTCTAGATGCTGGTCTTTAAAAGCCTCACAAAATAGGACCAAGCCCTAGATATTAACGTAGTACTTATACACATAATACACACAAGGACGTAACCGGATAAGCAATATAGACATTCGTTTTGTTATCTATCATAATATTATCCTGTTATCCTTTCCTTTTTCTTATATATCTTTACATGAAAAGGAAAAAAAATGAGTTTTATTATATAACTTTTATTGCATATTTATTTTAAATTGGTTCTAGCCAAATAATGCGTAATTATGCCGTACATCTATGCGCATAACTGTGACACATGAACTTGCAACAATCATATGCAACATTACACTGGAAGAATTAAAAGAAATTTTAGAAATATACAATTGCTATAGCAGAATAGTGTACTTACAGGTTCGCCAACCCGTTTGCAGCCAGGCTTTGGTGGTTTTGTCTGTTATGATTAAAAAAAAGCACATTAATTTTTGTAAAATAAATGAATAACTATTGCAGAAAATCACATTGATTTATAATCTACATAACACTCATAACAATGCAAAAGGGGATACTTACATTCCCAATAAGAATTTGTTGGGCTTCATGCAGCGACATGGCTGGTGAAACAGGAGATGCCTATATCAAAATATGTAAACATATAAAACAGGAAAAAGTTTTAAAATCTTGCACGTACCTCAACTGAATAAATAGTAATGAAGAGAATAAGGGTTGCTACTAGATATACGAATCGCGCCATTTTACTTAACGCACTTATTATGTAGTATCTTTAAAGAAAAATTTTCTACTGCAGACTGAGTTCTGGATGGAAGCCTTATATACTCGTACTAAGACTTTTAAGAAACCTGAGTGACTTCAAAGATTGCTTGCGTAAAAAGAAATTCAAATCTCATTAAGCTTCTATTTGCATTGCTCATCTTATTTATTCAAATGTAGGTAAAGAAATATTTCTTTATCGGTAATTAAAACCATTGTTACTCGAATTTAGATCGGAAGAGTTAATTGATAAATGTTAGATACTCTAATTTAATTAATTTTTCTGCACTGATAAGTTAGATTTTCAAATCAATAATTTGTGTTGCCATCCGCAATCTGTGGGCTCAGCCTTTAGCAAATTCTTGTACTCATTCGAAAGAGAAAAATGTTCAAACGTAAATTTAAGGCAGATGGGGTACTTTTGGAGGCATATTCTACCCTATTTTTCTACTGAGAAACCTCTATAAAAGTAATACAAAAAGGCACAAAAACGGTAAATATGTACGTACAAACGCACAAAAAATATAAACCAAAAGGCATGAAAGGAAACACATATGTAAAAAGACACAAAAAAAAACTTTCAGAAAATATATATATACCATATAAACAATGAAAAATAACCCCGAAAGTATAGCTATTAATGAGACCTAACCTAGTAATGAACTCTAATTCAAGCAAAAGATACTCCTCAAGAAATTTTCACAAAAATAAACTAAAAGTTAAAAACTGTCGAAAATATAAAATGTCTACAAACACGTTTGAGCTACTTAAGGCAGATGAGAACTCCAGCAAGATCCCACAAATTTTTAACCGAAGGAAAAATGATCACGACATACGAAAAAAATTTTAACTAAGGAATAGAGTCCTGTGCGACCCTACATGCCTTCAAGATACAGCCGACATCACTCCAGGTTTGTTGATCTAACGAGTCACTCAAAATCTTTGTAAGTGAATAGATTTTACTCTGCTAGTTATCCATGCCTAAATTCACCCCGTAGTAAGCATACAATCTACAAACCGGATCACCCCAAAAACTACATCTCGAAGCTTTTGGTTTGTATGCTGAATTGTGTGGGGCAACCGCGTTGGAAGCGTCTTTCATACAAGCCCAAACCCAAGTGCCAAGTCTGCGGAGCTACTCCCCTTCCGAGTGGTCCAGTTTGTGTACTTATGCGATGCAGTCCCCGGAGGCATTGATGATATCTCTGAGACCTGCAGAATGTGAATAAATTCTCCAACTCTTAGCCGTTTAGAAAAAAGATATGTAGCAACTAAATCAAGTGAAAATCTGTTAACGCCAGCAGTGGTTGCTAAATACGTGAAATGGAATGTAATCTAGAGTTGTTATGATTGGGCAACTTATCAATAGGCAACCTTTCGCAAAGACCGTTTTTGATTATTAATTCTCAGCTATTTGTTAAAGTAAGGATTTTTTGCTGTTTTTGTGAAAAACCTTCTCTATATTAGGATTCGGACCCAGAAGCATATACGTCTCATTATCACTTTATCCACTGAGCCAGCAAAGTCCTGGTTGCTCCTACGCCAGTACCCAAGAATCAGCTCTGAAAACTTTTCTCGTCTGCGGGCGCAGGTTCAATTCCTGATTTATTTGGGTACTAGAGATTGAGGCAATTCTAGCGACGAGAATAATCCTGGCGAAGCAATTAAACTTTGTATTTTGTGTTTTATGCCTTGAAAGTTGACTTATAAGAAGATTTTTAAGGAAGACTTGCCTTGAAGGTCGTTGTTTTTGGTATTCTGTGCCAATCTAAGCTAATTTATTCTTAAGTCTAGTAGGTGTGCTGGTCCAGATATCTACTATCTTAATCCAATATGATTAAAGCTCCTAATATCCTAAATATCTTACAAAATTCATTCTTTTATTGATTTCTAAGATCCTAATTAGTTAATAAAATTCCCAATAATCATCTATTACTTAACTTCAAATTCCAGAGGCAATCAGTATCAAAATCTAATTTGTGATAAGATAAA
>QYTT01080759.1:0-17612 GCA_006980735.1 Dasypogon diadema | reverse complement strand
AAAAAACAAAAAAAAAAAAACAAAAAAACAGAAAATGTGAAAAAAACAAGAAAGCTCAGAAATTAGACTATAATGCATGTGCAACCCTAACGCGAGCATAGCCCGAAACGCAAACCTGATGCAATTCCTATAGGCCACTTCTAATTTATGCTTGCAACTAGAGTCAAGCTTAGGATAAATAATAGAACCATGAGTAAAATGTTCCAGCAACAGCGTCTTAACCAGCTTAACAAGCAGGTCGGTGGTAAGTACATCAGCATAAAGTCATAGCCGACGTAAGACGCCATAAATTGTGCTCAGCTTTATGCTAATGGGGTCGCAGCAACTCATATGAGAGTTTATTATAATACCTAAATCTTTAGCTTTTGCCGTATAGGGTATAGCAGAGCAGCTAAATTCCACAGGCGAACAGTCTGATAAGTCAAGGCTATTTCTACTTAACACCAAGGCTTGTGATTTTTTGGGATTCAGTATCAACTTGTTATCAGTGGCCCACTTTACAATAATATCAAGGTGTTCATTAAGTCTGCTAACGCAGTCCTCAATGAGGCCTATTGCAGAATCCAGGTAAATTTGCACATCATCCGCATAGAGATGAATATGGAGCTGGGTCTGACAACACAAGGCAGGTCATTGATAAATAAAGAAAACAAAATGGTTCCCAGTATTGACCCTTGTGGTACACCCATGCGGAACGGGAGACTGGACGAATAGACGTTATCCACTTTAACAATTTGTGAATGATTGACTATATAGTTCTTGATTAGTTTCAATTCCGTACGGGCAAACCCAAACAGAGTTTCTAATTTGAGGAGAAGTGTCATGGCTAGTGATTTTTAAGAGAGCGGTTTCACAGCTGTGACCAGAGCGGAACCCAGATTGCCAATGGCTCAGAGTATCCGTATTCTCTAGATGATCAGTTATTTGTTTTGCTATTATTTTCTCTAATGCTTTAGCTAGATAACAGAGCAAGCTTATTGGTCTATAATCTTTGGCATCAACTGGAAGAGCTTTTTTTGCAATTGGGACCACCAAGGCTTGCAGATGCAGATAGAATTGCCCAGTTCAAGGGGCCGACGCAGCATAAGAGATACTTACAGTATTGGACGTGAAGAACGCATTAAGTTCATCGACATCTATCCTTACCGTTCACGCCCAAGCTTCGAAGAGTGTTTCAAAGTTTTCTGGGGGGAGCGCATCACAGTTTAGCTTAGAAGCGTAATACGACGATTTTGCTTCCCCCAGCTTTCTATTAACCATATTACGCATCTTCTTAAAAAGAGAAAGGCAAACAAGCATGATCCGATTGTTTAACCGCAGCTATTCAATGGTATAGAGCGAACTGCAATCTTAGCTTTGCTATTACAAAAATGCAATTAAATACCTGGGCTTTCCACAGCGATCAAAGAAAACTTAATACCACTTTACATAGCCTTCATCTGCAAGATCGTAATAGACCTAGTTTAAAAAGTTGAGTCTCAGTATGATGTAATAAAGAAAAATGCAATCATGAAAATCTTTTTACCATAGGAATCGTAAGAAAAGATAGATAGATGAAACTTTACAAATCATAGAACTGGTTGGTGTACCTACAAAAGGGATAGTAAATAAGAGTCCTGCGAAAAAGTAACAAGATAATGGAACGAAAGTCTGGAAGTTTTCAAAAAATTCTTTAACGTAAGCGCCACAATTAGAACAAAGAACTATTAGGGTACGATGCACGCTTAAATAAAATATTTCTAAAATGCATTGAAAATTGGCAGAACGTCCTCAGATTGGTAGCACTTAAATGAAAGATCTGACCATTAGATAATTTTGTTCTATAAAGGCTAAATTGTTGTTGAGAGTACTATTACTCCTATATTTTGGGAACTCAAAGTTAGAGGTAGTAAATAGTATAAGTCATTATTAGTATTCCTACTCGCCTGGAATGAGAATATTGGAAACTTGCTCCCATATTATTGGTACCATAAGATATTTTGGAGTTGGTGTCTGGGATGAAATAGTTCTGTGGCTAAAAGTTAAAACCGCTGTGTTAAAAATTAAAAAGTGCCAAATATAGGAGAATATTGGAGCAAGAATCTTCTGCCAAGACCTGTGGGTGCAGATAGCATTGCATCTTGGATAGAGGACACACCATAGTCTTTTAGGTGGAGGTCAAAGCCTTACTGGAGGCAGGCAGTTATCTTCAGAGCCTGCAACTTAAGGGTCTGAATATTGCGATCTGAATGGACAACCAGGCGGCTATTAAGGCCCTGATAAAACCCTTTGTAACATCTAAGCTAGTAAGGGACGGCAAACGCGTTCTTAACGACCTATCTCAGAAGAATGAAATAACTATTTTATGGGTGCCGGGCGACAGTAACAGATGTGAAGACGGATGAGTTGGTGCTGAAGGGGGTCGCCTCTGATTCTCCACCCTCTCCGACGGCGGTATCTACTAAGTTTCTACCGGGACACATTGCGAACTAGGCGAACAACCATTATTACCAGTTGTGACCCCGTTTGCCAGTATGACCAAGGAATTGTGGGGCCTACCGAACGCCCGCTCAACATTTATACTTCTCAGATTTTAATAAACCATCCTTAAGGTTGTTGGTTTCAATCCTGACGGGATATAATTTCCTAAAGGCACACCAACACAGGATCGGTCGCTCAAGCGATACCGATTGTAGATAATGCAGGGAGGAAATAGGAACACACTTTCTGTGCCACTGTCCGTCACTCTCGGAAAAGGAAAATATTCAGACACCTGGGACACCATTTTCTGGACGAACTGCATCAGACAGACGAAAGGGGGTGGCGGGAGCGTATCCTGGCTTTCATAAAGTCTACCGAGTGGCTTAATTAGTGACAAAATCCATCCTGCCTGTTTAATATCCTCAGGTGGAGGAACAATGGGCCTAGAAATGGCCTTAGTTCATAAGACCCTCGTGGCCTCGCACCCTTTCAGAAACAAAACGAATTACCCAAGACCTATTAAATATAAGTGGATAATATGTAAAAAAAAGTATAATACTCATTACGTACTTCCCTGTTCTTCTTGCTTATCTACCCCTATATACCTATGTAATAAAGTATTTGTCCCTATGGTGGCATTTCCTTCCAATTAAACTAGGAGTTAAGTTCAGTTCAGTACTGCAATGGGATCTTTATCCTGTTTTAATTAGCAAGCTACTGACTGCCATACCTGACTTTAAAACGAACTTTTTGGATTTTTTCCACTATTAAACTAGACGATCAAGGATATTGCAAACTACTAAGGGTAAAAGATTTATCCTCTCAAGATTCTCATTTATTTGAACATATTTCGCAAAGGTTCCGCACATTAATTATGACCATTTTTCCTATAGTATTGAAAAACCATCCCACTTCTTCTCTAGCCTGACCTCGTTTCAATTAAAACATAAAAATCTAATTTCTACCTAAATCTTTCTACTATTGTTCTTACCTCATTTCCGCTGGTATTGTGTTAACCTCTTAAATGACTTCATTGAAGATCTTATTTAAAATTCATCAAAATGATTTAATCCCTTTAAATAACTGATAATTTTCTTTAAATAACTGCTAATTTCGGATTAATATTACGAGGGAAAATGCATTAATGCGAGGTTTTTGTTTTTAACACACATATGTAAAAATAATTAATAGTGTCATAACCTATTTTGATACTATTTTACGTATTAAGCGTATACGACGAGACTACTAAAAAAACAAAACAGAAAACAACAAATCTCTTCTAATGTCGCTCTGAAATATTTATAACTCCTTAATCACACGTTTTATTGCTTGAATTTTAAGTGAGTTACATCTCCTATATTGGTTTGCAAAACTCGTTAAGGAAGTTCGGATAAAATAAAATCACATTCAGTGTCACCAAATTTTGTTTATTGACGTGAAATTAATATATGCAAATAAAATTTTAATATTTAGAATAACTCTGTTATTCCAGAATAGATGTATATGTATGAATATCTGGTTGTGTGCATAAAAAGCACTCCTGAAACTTGATTTGTTTAAATTTATTGTATCTGATGTATTATCTATTCTATAGTGTAATTCCCATTTTTAAAGAATCACACTGATAACATAACTTCCGGAAAATAGACAAGAACATTTTTACTGGACTATTTCTTAAAACGGAATTGTAAATCATATTTTCTTCAATGCTGATTTGAAAACAATTTTTTGAAGTAAAGTCCTGACATTGCTCTGCACCAGTTAGGATAATCTACGTCGTGCAAGATAGCTTATAAGATTGTGGCACCAACCGAATATGTGTGCTTTTCTTGTTTGACTACATTTTCGTTAATAAAAATCTTCAAAAAGAGCAAAGAATTTCGACATTGAAATAAGAGATCATTAAATTAAAATATGAGGCCATTAGGCCTTAGATTTGTGCTTGGAGATCTCCCTTGAAACGACCCTATGATCCTTCCACCTTATCAGGAATGGCTTCATCTTGTTAGCCTGGTATCCCAAAAATTGCGGATGCTCTGGCTACCTCATCTAAGAAGCTCACACAACTGAATCTGTTAACTGAATCTCTGAAAGAAATTTCAATCAAGAAGACAGAGGTTAGGAATAGTATATCATGGTCAAATATTGAAGAAGGATCCAATTGGCTATGAAATAATATAGAATTATTATCAGCGGTAAGAAGTTCAGCAGTGATGGGTTCGAAGTACGAAGACTGTACGAAACTCTCGGAGTTGGGTTCTCTATTATTCATAGAAATAATATTGACATTGAAATTGCTTCCAACTATTTCGTGTGCATTTGTCGGTGAGAGATGTCCTCCTTTTACATATTACCTTTTCTAAAAGTAACTACAGTAAGCATGAGCCAATTAATCGCATATGTACAGCGGTTAAATGTGTTGAGAAACACTTCGATTCAAGTCTTCAATAATATATTAAAAAGTCTCTTTATTATCTTATCTTATGATTTTTTCACTGAGTGTTAACATTAATAAATAAACAAACAAGGAGACAAAACTGCACAAACACTTAACGATAATAGTTCCCTGGATGCAGTCGCCGTGGGGCGAGATGCCGTCACGCTCCGCAAAGCGGGCAGCCCCGCCTGTATCAACTACGCACACCGGGACGCCCATCTTCGGCTTTCCAGTCGAATATGCTTGCCTCCCATCACGCACGACCACCAACGCGGCCCAGATGGCATTAAAGGACCTTGGTTCCGCCACCAGGTATTGAGTGCACACCGCTGACTGATGAGGTCATATCGCCCCTGACTCCCTTGCCCCGCTCTCATGTAGTAGAAGTGAATCGTCGACTTAGCCAACTACAAGGCAAAGCTGAGCAGACTGTCCACCCCACCAGAAATCCTTGGACCTATGAAGAACGTTAATCGGTCCATGTCGAATGATGGGCTAATCAGCCGGCATAATCGACCAACAACTCCATGAGATCCTACCAGGTTGGGCAAGCGAAGAACCTGTGAAGCAGGGATCCCTGGTAGGTGCAGATCGTGCAGGTTTTCTGGACCTGTCGGTCGATGTGCGAAAGCTGATTCTGCTACGCTAGACTGTGATGCAGCAGTTAATGCCACATCAGCGTCTTTAGGCAAATAGGATAGCCATAGAAAATTCTAGCAGTTACGTCACCGGTCGCTCCCGGCTCAACCCCGAGGTGTACGCGCAAGGCCTCCGAAACACGAAGAAAATCTACTATATACGACCCAGGGCTACTGGTGTCGATCTAGCGGAACCTCTCCTGCGCCGCAGCGACAACTCTCCGTAGGGCTGGGGCGTCGACTGGGAACACGACTCCCCCAGAAATACCAATGATATCGCCGAGGGTGGCCAGGATACCCAAGTTTGTGTCGAAACCTCGAGCACCCCCGATTAACGCTTCGCTCAGATCGCTCAGTAATAAGTTCTACTCCAACCTCGTCCGTACTCCATCACCAAGCCGATCCACAGCTGAAAGATAAAAGTGTCCCTGCAAAGAAACCCTCGTTGGATTGCTCGCACCCAGAAACAATTCTCCCTCACTACCAGGTCGGCGAGCCCTAAGCCACCCGCAGAAACTGGTGCACAGACGGCGCTCTCGACGGCCCAATGTATCCCACACCAGAAAGCATTGGTCACCCTTATCTGGAAGGATCTCAAGAAATCCTCCCCAAGATTGTCCGTCTTTAAAATGTGAACAATGGACGACACCACCTCATAACTAAGCACGACTGCCCTCCCCTTCAAAGAAAGGGGGGAACAGCCGAGACTGCTTCTTTCAAAATGACTTTTTAAGTATATGTAATGTATATAATGTCACTCTCTTTAGATACCACCTTAAGCACAAGTTGCCTTCTATAATGATGTTTTCTCCATTTGCTTATATTCTGGTTCGTAGGTTGTGCTATAGAAATTGTATTTGATGGAGGAAAAGCAACTCGACTTTGATCTTCATTACTAATCAGTTCATCAGCATTCGGGTATTCTGATGCACTATCAAGCAAAAGGAAGGCTTTCGCATTATTTTTCGTACTGTAGGAACAAATTCAACTTGAAGCCAATTTTAAATAAAAAAAGAAGATATGATTAGTTTTGACTAATTATGTTATACCCTATAGATGTAGGAAAGAAAATAAAGTAACGAGTATGTAATGAATTGTCTGCGGCTACGTATTCTTATATATTCGCCAGGTAACCTTAAAATTTGCATGCCAACTGCAACCTTTATACACAATCTTTTGCATTGCACCCATGCTGAGGGAAACGCTTTAAAAAATATACAAATATAAATAAATAAATGGATATGAATTGTACATTAAAATAATATTTGGAATATTTTTGCACTGAACAATTTTCCAGAACAGTAAAGTTTTCGTTTTACAAATATGAAAATATTGTAAATATTTTAAAAAGTAAGTGACCTTCAAATTGCACCCTGGGTCAATGTCAAGTACTCTTTTTTGTATCTTCCAAACTTTTGCCCAAAACATTTTTCCCAAAACCTCTACTTTTCGAAATATTCCACTGCATTTTTAACTTTTTTTTACTCTGTATAGGGCCGATTCCAATCCAAGTCTTGGGCTTGGTCTTCGGCTCATTATAACAATTTGTGACATCAGACCGAGACGAGCATCAAGCATGCTCGTTCCAATTGGCTTGATTTTTGACATTTCGTTCATCTTCCATGGTTAAGACTAATGTGCCTATTAGGCAGAAACCTATTAATAATTTGCATGAAGTCAACTCAGAAGTTAACTTGACGAAGTGTTATACAAATTAGCCAAGCTCCGAATTGTCTCGGTGTGACGTCACAAATTGTTATAATGAGACGAAGACGAAGACGTAGACTTGGATTGGAATCGGCCCATAATATGCAGACATTATTAGCCCATTACGGACAAGATTTTCTACTTTTAGCGATTTAACTCTTATTGCTACAAATCAATTGTTTTTTGAATGCACCTTCCAAAATTAGGTGAAAAAGCAAAAGAAAACATACATCCTTTTTTTCCTTTTAATGGTATCCTTTTTAACGCTTTTAGTAACCGTTAGTGCAGGTAGTTTTGGGACAAATATACATACAATATTGTGAATTATAATGTAAAATACTCCAAGTTGAATGTATTTCCCAAAAAGTCTCCATTTAAGAGTAGTTCTCATTTGAGAACGTTGGGTCTAAATGTTTTAAAAAAATATATTGTGTTGTGAATATTTTTATGCAGAACAACTTTCTAGAGCACAATAATTGTATACGACAAAACAAATTTGCGTTAGGATTAGAAAAGAGAATTTTTATTTAATAAATGCAAATGAAATTACATGTGGCAGCTATCTGAAAGAGTTGCCCGATTTGATTTAATCCCTGCCAGTATATATTATAATTTTACTAAAACATTTGTCTACCTCAAAGCGTTTTCGTGTTAGAAGAAAAAAATCGATTTATATTTCCATATTTGATTAGCTGGTGGTTTCATATGACAACCCTATGAATGAGTTCTCCAAATTTGCCCATTTTCAAACTTGACTGTTAACTTTTAATTATGTATCAATAAAATTTACAGTCTTTAGCTCAAAGCGTTCTAGAGATTACTCGTAGATTGACAGACAGGCAAATAGACACACAGACAGACAGACGGACATCTATTAAACGATTTCTTTTCGTCTCCTATTGTAGCAATATAGTTTATCTCTGTGTATCATGAATATTTTTATTCGTTACAAATATTTACTCAGAGCTATAATACCTTACTCTTAAGGTATAAAAATAGAAAATTTTAAGTTTCGTATGCCAGCCCTCTGTAAGAGTTGCCCGATTCGGTTCATTTTCTGTCGTGATATTTTAATTTTAATATAGAATCTGGGTGCCAGATTTTAGGCATCTATCTTTATCCATTTTTATTTTTTATTCGATGTAGCTGGAGGTTTCATACGGCAGGTCTATGAAATAAATTAGGCCATTTTCAAATTTCACTTTTCATAAGTTATCTGTTTAACAAAAGTCAAATCTCTAGATCAAAAAATTCTCGAGATAACGTGTAGATAGACAGACAGATAGATAGACAGGGGGACATATAAACCGAAGTATTTTGAATGATTTCTTGTTTACTCCTTATTTTTATGCATCATGAATATTTTTATGAGTTGCATATCTTTGCTTAAACTTATAATACCATGCATCTAGGATATAAAGAGGTGTCTGGTTATCCATGTTCTAGACTGACCTTTTTAACAAATAAGAAGAGTAACCTTTTTGGAAACTCTAGAGCTTGGGAAGAGCTTAACCCATCACAAAAATCTACATTTGGGCATTTCTGCAGAGTTTGCGTAGTACATAAAAATAATCCTTTTTTACTAATCTTCCTTGCAGGAGCATAGATTTTTTCATCATTACAAATGTTTGCCCAAGTAAAGCACGAAAAATAAGCGCTGTCCTCGTTATATACCTGTTATGGTTGTACGTTCATTCCTGAAGTTTTGCTCCTGAAAAATTGCAGCTGATATTTGATCGCGAAAGGTAATAAAGCAACTTTCTTTGCAGAACATTCAGAACTTTTTATATAGTTTCTATTCCGTTTTCACTTGGGTCGCTCCAGTACCAAGACCGAACCATAAAATTCCGGAATTTTTGTTTGTTACGTCTGATGTCAATGATCCTTAACTCACCAGTGTCAAATTTCAGAGCACTATTTGCTAAACTACTACATCTAACATACTAAACATTTTTCTTAAATATTCAAAGCTTTGTGAATGAAAACCGATCACTTTTTAAAACCAAACTTGGATAGAGTGATGAGCTCAAGTCGGGGAACTCCCGCACAAGAAAAAGTTGATACACTGAAATTTGCTTTCAGTTTTGTTACTTGAATTATGGAAATACTCCTCGAATTACCGAAAGAAAGAAATCTTCAAGGGCGACTTGGGTTATTGAATAGAGAATTGTTCGAGAGATATTGAAGAATACCTCTACCCTCAGGTCCTTTTTTGTCCCTCCGCCTAGAGTCGTATTAGGTAGTACGCATCAGAGAATTCCTACGCCATTTCCCAACCTCGACGTATCTTATTATTTCGGGCATTTGTTTATATGTTAACTGTCCCATGTTACCCATGGAGCAGCCTTTAACAGCCATCCTCCTATTCGCCAAGGCCGGGTAATCGAACACAATATGATCAGCCGTCTCAATATACTCCATGCAAAGTCTGCATGTATCTTTCTCCAGATTGGATTACCGCAGTGCCGAATTATCGAGAGGTTCCTACAATAATATCCTTGGACGGGAAGGTTCTTTTATCTCAATTAGATTACTAATCAAAGATTATTATAAAGTGTTCGTTCGCTAAGAACAGGGTATCGTTAAGGCATCCAAGACCCACCCAACGTTGTCTGATTTTCTTAAAATTTATTCTAAACTCCATTAAATTTGTTCCTGCCGATTTTATAAGTATTCCAAATTCGTTTTCTTTAAATACTTTAGGTATTCATTCATCCTCTAATTTGAGGTTAGTTCAGTTTTTTCATTGCAATTTTTTCATTGATATTCGTGGATTTTCGTAGATATTTAAAAAATCTAGGCTTCCTTTATTTGTAATAAAAATAAATTCAGAAAAAGCTTTTAATTTAATTGACAACGAATTGATAGCATCAAATATCGATACTCTGGAATACTTTGGTTACTTTTCAGTCTTACCTTTCGTTAACAATGTTCTAATGAAATTCTTAATATCACTTGCTCTGCATCCTGAAAACAAGATCTTACTACGGTATAGAATTTCCTTTTTTCTTTTTAAATAAAAGTAGTGCAAATGTGATAACCATCTTCTATACTTTTTTCTTATCATAAGAAAACGCTGTTGTAGCCGTAATATTAAAAATAGATTTCCCAATAGGTAAAGCATTGCTCCTAGAAGTACTTACCGAATTGATGAATATTTGGTACAAAATTTTTAAGAAGCCATTACCAGCTGCATTACATTCTCTCAAAAGTAATGTGAAAGTATTGTAGTTAGTTCAAATTATGCATTATGTACTGGTGAATGGGAAATGAAAATTTCTTTTCTAAACATCAACCGTGTACCACTTAAATAAATTTCGCATGCATTAAGGTATATTATTTCACTCTATGTTTCTTATTCTGTAATTAATGTTTCCTCTCTAGTTCTGTAATTGATTATAAAATCACAAATTCTACGGTACTTTATCGATAACTTATTACTGGTAATTTATGAAAGAAAATATTCATCGTCATTAATTACTTCATTGATTCTGTGTAAGGGTTATAGTAACTCATTACCACTTATGATATCCAATGGTAAATGTAACTGAGTCTGTAATCTAGTTGGTAAGTACCTCCAGCTTATCAGAACTAATTCCAGAAATAGTTCAGTAATGATTACATTTCCTGTTGGGTTCTTATCTCCGTTGTCAGTACTGTCTCTGCCCATATTATAAGGCTTGTTATCGTATATAAAATAAGTCATTGAAAAGATCCGTAGATCATATTCAGAAGCAAGGCTTTTAAAGGGTAGCATAATGAATTTCTTACATCATTTTTAGTTTTAGGTTTCTTAGAACGAATACAACACAATGCAGAATCTTTCACTGCGGTTTTTTTTTTTTAAATATTTTTGGATAAATTATTGGATATTCTGGGGTAAAATATTCTATGGTTGCAGAGGGAATTGGAAACGAAGAAAGTATACAAAACTCATTCATCTATTTTGAACCAAACTTTATTTCTTGTTAGCTTTATGAGCAATCTATAAATTGATTAAGATTTCAATATTTATCTGTTCACTTCAATATTTATCGGTTCACTTTTTGGCTTTTCTGTGAATCAAAGTCTACTTCAAGCTAGAGTATACCATTCATAACAATTGACTTAAAAGTATTATCTTTGGACCTTTACACAGGTTCAGCTTTTACCAAAGATTTGGGTAGCGTTAAAGACTGGCGTAAGCCATTAATATAAATTTGATTCAGGAAAATCAAACAAAGAATTGAGTTTTCCTCTTTCGAGGAGTTAAAGTTTAATACTTCAAAAGTCCGTAAATTTTTGTAATTCAATTCCAGAATTTCATTGCCTATTGGGTTTTAAAACTTAATTCCTGTTTTTATGCAATATGCATGCTAATTAGGTAATAAAGGATGTGTCATTGCCGACATAATTTACAAGAATGAATATGTATATCAAAATTTGCTTTGCTCTGAAAAAAAAACAAGACATTAAAATCAATTTCTCAAAAAATTTAATTTCTAGAAAAATAATAATAACATTATAAGATTCTAGAAAGAACTATATATATATAAGGATTCGTTTTAAGGAAAAATCTGTAATTTCTGCCGGTGATCAAAGATTACACTATTCTCATCCTATTAAATTAGAAAGGTTCCCTCTAACTATGGAATTACAAAGAAACCGCATTTATGCTGAAATATAAATTACAATGCTCTATGTGGCTACTTTGAGAAAACGAATATAATGCCAGATATTATCAAGAGAAATGCTGATATATAATAAGAAAAGTTTTATAATTAGGATTTTTCGTAGTACGCAGACGAAGAGAAAAAGAAAAACAAAACCCATTTGCCGGCTTATTCCTCATTTGTCTGTGATCCACGAAAATTCAATTTTAAAGTTTAACATTGTTGGGAATAAAAGTAAGTAAGTAAGTGGACAAATAAGGGAAGGAGCCAAGGTGATGGAAATATAAAGGAATAATCAACTTTTTGCAGAGGGTTTCTTAAATACAAACTAATTGTTCTAAAATAAGTCCATGAATGTTTAATTTAGGAGATTCTTTTAATAAAATATAATTTAATCATAACTGTTCATGCTTAAATGTAATTATCAAAAAAGAGTATATAATATAAATTTGTTCAAAATTTAAATAATATTTCTATATGCAAATGAATGTAAGTAAATATAAAAGAAAGTGATCAAAATTACTATAAAATTTTATACACAACTACCGAGAAGAAATGGTCCCACGATGTCGGTGCTACCTCGTGTTACGTATACTGAAGGTATACCGGATAGGGAACACTCAGGATACATTCAGTATACGTACACGGAGTATCACAATACCAGCAAAAATCGTTTTAATAGAAGGGACATGCTCTGCATCCGGAATATTAATATATGGTGATGTTTCTTGCTGTTTTTTTTTCCACGTTTCTCTTCTTCCAGGACGTCGTACCAAGCACAGTACCAGAAATAACAGTATGGAAGATGCGCATCCAGGGAGGGAGTGAAGGTTACAGGTGAGTACCAGAAGATATGAATACACGTCGAAGTATTTTTGTTGATAATATCTGCAAAGATATAATATAAAATTTGGTTAAATCTATGTATGTATGTATATGTATGTTGAAGCTAAGGATTCTTTGTATCTATAGTTAGCAGAAAATCAGTTATTCCAAGTTTTATGGGAAGAGTGGGGGGGGGGGCGTGGGACGTATACGTGTACACCACTTTAAAGCTTTAATATATTGGCTGCTGCTGGGCACCATATACCCACAACAATATCCCCAGAGGAATATGAAAGTTCTAAAGATAAGAAAAACTTTCGGGTTCAATAAGAAAGAAAAAAAAACGCCAGAGTAGGAGTATATTGTTAAGGAATGAATGGTCGTCTAGGGAAATTTTCTCAGGTATATTGCTCGAACAAGAAAATTATCACAACAGTTCTTCCAAAACAAAAAAAAATGTAAATCAAACATAATTTCACTATAAATTTCAATGTGTCATCAATTAACTGAAAACAAAGATCATTTTCCACTATTTAATTAAAATTTTACAATCAATGGTGCAATTCAAGCCACTTCCCCCCCATTTACATGCTAAATTTCATGAATATTTAAATTATTTCGGCATCGATTTTCAATTTCATATCAAAATTTGGGAGAAATTCCAGTCATATTTCGCATGCCTTTATCGCTACAAAGTTTATCTCTGGCCGGCCATCACCCGAAAATGCAAACTTGTTACTACAGATTGTGTTTTTCATGAATGTAAATGTAAATGAAGCACAGGGTGTTACGTGCGAAGCCATATGGATATATATGTATTGGATGTAGTAGACAAAAAATGATACAGCAAGGGGTTGAAGACGGGACGACGACACAAAATTACAAAAGTTCAAGAGCATTCGGGGGTCTCTCTTGTTATTAATAACATAAACTTTCATGTATATGAGCGACCCAAACTATATATTGTGGCCATATGATGGGAAATATATGAGAACAGAGGGATAGAAAACGATGACAATGAATAAAGGAAGGGTGAGCGGTTAAGGTCGGGTAGATTATTTGCAATGTTGTAATAATATTCTCCTCTTTTTGCAATTACCGGTCTTTGACTTTGAATGGGCCCAGCCGCCCTGCAAATACGATATGAATACCCAACAAAAATAATGAAAGAGGGCTTGAGGAGGGGATATTGTACCTAGTAAAAATGCAATTTCTACATACCTTGGAGTAATAAAAATTTACTGCGCCATTTGATTTATGGCGTCAATTTCAGCAGAGTGACAGCCTGTAGGATTCCATCCCTCAGGGGGTTTGGGGTGAGCTGGCCTTATTCTTTTGATAACTTTATTTTAAACAGTGGCACCTTTTTGAATTGTTTATGATTTAACAAATTCTCACTTTTAAATTGTTTATTTTGAAACATAATTAAAAACACATGATTTTCACGTTTTATATGAACTGGGACCAAAAGTTGATATGATTTATGGGAAATTCTCATTAGCAACCAAAAATCAGCCTCTGTAAAGAAAAAAAGAAAGACGTGAGCATTTCAGTAATTGAAACTTTTTCTACTTAATTTGATATGAAAACTTCAAATGGCACAACACATGACAACTCACTGAAGCACTTTTTTACTACGCCTCTAACATTTTTGTACTTCTTTTTTCTTTTTTAGTAAAGAACACTTTTTCCTAAAGATTCTTACTCATATTCAACAAGACTGCCAAGGTAAAAAACAAGTTATATGACCTTTTTATTATAATGTAAAACCAGTTGAAAGCTTTTCCCTAAGTGGAGGAAGACGATGTTTTCGTATCAACGTTTAGCGACGCTTTGATACCATTTGAAGAGGCGCCGTGACGCTTGTTGTATGTTTTCCGAGCAGAAGTACTTTGATATCATGAGAAAAGATTTTTTCTATCGTCAGATACACCTCTACACGGGTAGTTTGAGCTCATGTTGCATAAGTAAACATAATGTTTCTACACGAAAATACACTTAAAAACGAAGCATACAAAGGCCTGGCCGTGCAAGAGAACTCTCTGTCCCTATATCGCTTTTATATAAATACACGAAATTTTCTGAAATACGAACACGGCTGCGTTCAAAAATTCCATACGATACGAATGTTGACTCGTTGCAACTGTGTGAAACGAGATATGCGTACAAGAGGAGATCTTCTTGGAGTTCTACTGCTGCTGCTCGATTCTGTTTTCGGGGGAAATTTTTTCTTTTCCTCTCCCAACACCTTTTCAGATACAGATTCAGATGGGGTCTTTTGCATTTTCGGACAGGAAATTTAAGCAAAATGCGCCCAGGCGTAAGTTTGAAAGGAAAACATTTCTTTTTCTTTCGCCCGCCAGTGTTGGGTTTATATCTCCTGTATTTTCTCCTAGTACAGCATAAGATATTTAGTATAACAGGACTCATGTATACAATTTTATTATATCGGAACACGTGATTTTATTCAACACTGGTTGCGTGCGTATTTGTTACACGAATCGAAGGGAAATTTTTCGATTGTTGGGAAATTTTAATTGGCATATTTTATACGGTCCCATGCGATAAAATAAATTTGCCGCAATTTTACCATGTTAAAAATCAACCGATTTTCACTTTTTCCAGCTTTAAAATATATTTTCCGCAAATTAGTTACATGACCGACCACGTAAGTGCAGTCGTTTTATGTAGAAAATCGCTTCTTTTACGACTTAAACGTGAACCATTAACGGATTTCATAGTCGAAAGTATGGTACTTTGGAGTTTTATACGTGATATCAATTTTTTCTGCAATTGATAGTCAATTGGGAGGAGCTTTTGGTACAATCGAAATGCATTTAGTGTTTATCGAGCCAGAGTTTGTATTTATTAATAATAGAATACATTTTTAAGAGATGTTTCTGATATGACAACGGATAAAGGAGAAAATGGTGTATACAACTCCATTTTTGAGGGTTTACTTTTAAGAAGGATTACACGTAAAAAAGTTTAGGGAAAAAATATTTAACACATTTATCATATCTTATTTTCATACTTTCAGATAAATACGGTGCCTGGTGGAAAACTTTCGTAGACATTTCTTAAATTTTATTAACAACTCCTTGTTTTTTTTATTTAGTTAATTTTTGCTTGTTTAGGACATCTTCAGTGTTAAGTAACTGGACTAGCTGAAATACTAAATAATTATCGAATGTAAAAAATAGTACATTAAACAGGGAATTGCAAGATAGCAAAGTACTATACAATTACAATTTTAAAAACCAGTTATAAGGGTCAAGAGAATACAATTTGAAACTGCTGAGCTTTAATAAAATTAAAAAAAATTGTCTAATGAAAAATAATCCTTTTATTTTTGTACTAAATCCTTTGTCTTTCCTAACTTGTGTGCAGTAGGCGGTGAAATAAGTAATATCGCAAATGCATAGCTTATCTACGAGATACAAAGTTAAAAATGAAAATTTTATATTACGTAAAATACTCCAATGTTTAGACGATTCGTAAAGGAAGTTTATCAACAATTGTTTCGTTTTTAAATTGGGAAAAGTGTTCAATTGTGTTAACCTTTAATATATTTCTCCCATGATGTATGAAACTATAGTTCAAGAGATTCTCGTAATAATTATGAGAGGATACTATACGTATAAAATACAGACGTTTCCACAGAAAAGCAGTAGTCAGTGCAAACCTTTAAGAATTTTCTATCACTAGGCATTTGAAGATAAAATCTCTGCTCGAAAACATTACTAGATAACAAGTTAGAAACTTCATTAAAAAAATATTTATAGAAGTATAGTAACAATACAAAAATCAGTACATACATAAGTTTTTAGTTCATCAGTTCAAGAATACATATTTGTTTTTAACGCCTCGTGGCCAAATGATTTTTAAGGTCCTCATTTCTAAATCGGATACGAAATATGTATTGTGTTCACAGTCTACGCAGATTTGAGAATTTTAAGTCTAACGTATGTTTCATAGTAGCCTTTGTTACAATTTTCTCTGGTACAAAGAAATTGACTGTAAATAGCATTTAAATTTGGAAAACTGAGGATTAAAATGTGGCTGGTGAATAAAATTTGAATAAAATTTCTTATTATTTCTTATTATTTCACAACTTTTTATTATTTTATTATTCAGCTTTTTCGGTATCCAAACTATCATTCTCATATTAGTTTATTTATAAATTGTACTGAAATTAAAAGATATTTTCACAACAATAAAATTTTTATTTTTCGTAATACAACATACAACACAATTTTAATTAAACAAAATAAAATTTATAAAAAGAAAACAGAGATAATTAAAATAATTTTAGGATAAAAAAAGACAAAGAATAGTACGAAAATTAATCATCATTTCATAACTGATTAAAATGCAACCCTGAAAAAGTGTTGATAGCCTTAAGTACTTCATCTATATCCAGAGGTTACAATTTCGGGCCCTTCTCTGCCAATTGAGCACGTAAGACGTCTCAGGTTGCAATTCCGTCATATTGAATGTGATATTTTCTTTTAAAAAACAAAAACAATCACAAAAATGTATGCACTAAAAAAAAATAAAAATGTGAATTAACTCTAAGATTACATTTGAAAATACAAAACGATATAAAGGGAAACAAATCAAGGGAAGGGAATATAGCAATTTTGGTTGTAGGTTAAATTGTTAAGCTTGATCTTGTCTTTCATAGCTATAGTGCTGTTCAAATCACGACTATCAAGTGAAAACTAACTTATTTGAACTCTGCATCTTGTTTACACGTATTTTAGATAAAAGTAATTATCAGCTCAAAATAATCGTTTCTTAGGAGTATAAATTACAAATGATTGTTTTAAAAGTGACAAATTTCAGTTCAATCTGAACTGAAAATGGCTGAAGTTTTAAGAACAAGTCCCG
>QYTT01080758.1:0-25300 GCA_006980735.1 Dasypogon diadema | reverse complement strand
GTAGGGAAGTTATAATACTCAGTTATTTAAATTTTTTTCTTATACTACTATATTAAGAAAAAATGTTAACAAAATCCTGGCCCATTTGGAGGCTGGGCTGGAATACCTCTCGTAATCATACGGCAGGTGTGTTCCTCTAAACGTCGTTTTGCACTATCTGTGTTTGTCACTTCCTTTGCTGACCATAACCTTTCAGCAACTGCACTTACTCGAGGGAAAATTCTTTGTAAAACATTTTGATCGCTAACTACCTTTGACCACATGCAGGCTTCTCCACCCACTACAAGTCTTTTCTGTTTATTATCTCTCAAAAATTCTTGTGGTTCACAACGATAAAAACTTTCCCAATCTCCACCTGTACCTAAATGATCTAAATACCAACATGCGCTCAATAATACCCTGTATCCTTTTTTTGTTAATGTGTTCAAAATGCCTTTCCAATCCACAAAATCTGTCCAAACTTGAACAAGTGTTCCATTTGGCATCTTCACATCGTCGGCTATAGCCTAGAACAAAGTTTTGTTAAAAATGTATTACTCTTATTATGTAGATTGAAAAATCCTTACTTCTTGCCAGACAACTGGTGTACGACCACGATTAGACACTATTCTGGTAACATTTTCCATAAATATACGTTGCAAACCAGAAAATGTTAATTTATTTTTTTCAAGGTAATTACCAATTTTAGAATTAATTTGCCAGCACTCAAATCCGACTTCATCTCCTCCTAAATGAATAAATTCGTCGGGGAATACTTCAGTTATTTCTCTACAATCAGAAAACAAAGAATTATTGGGAAATAATCCTGAAATGCTTTGACTTACTTAAATAGGTGGTTCAAAAAAGTGTATGAACTTTCTTTAATAGGACTGATGGGTCCCATTCTTCTTCCTCCACATTTAGTTAGCAACTCTGGATGGCTTATGCCCCAAGATCGAGTATGTCCTGGAATTCGAGGTGGTTACAAAACTTTCATAAATTGAACACCAGATGGAGGCACTTGGTGGACACAAACATTTAAATTAACTTTATTTAATTGATCATTTAATACGCACTACGCTTTTTTTTTTTCTCCTTATTTTACTGAGTACAAACTTTACAACTCTCTATGCAATGGGCAGTTTTTTCAGGATGGTCTTGTTAAGAGCATCGGACAGATCGATGTTAGGAACTATTCGTCCCAAACTGAAAACAGTTTTTCAAAAATTAATTTGCTAAGCTCACCTCAGAGAATTTTTGTGAAATTTTTGAACAACTTTGAAGGAGTTCTCTAACCCGAAACAGATTTTACCTCTGACTTGTACACCTCCAAAGTCTATTGCATATTTAATTTTACTTGTTCTTCCTTAGTATCTACCACTAAAACTTAATAGCATTCAAGAAACATGAATACCTGGAACGTCGAATTCAACCATCACACGAATACCTCTAAGTCGTGCATATTCAATTACGTTGGCTACATCGTCTTGGGTGTACACCAAGTGCGGCATATATGCCCCTTTCTTAGCCAGCTCAGGATACCTTTTACTTAGATATGGAAAAGATTGATCATCCACAATATGCCAGTGGAAAACATTTAATTTGTTGTAAGCCATTCCGTCTAGAACTTTGTAAATCGTTTCCATGCTTATATAGTGTCTTGCCGTGTCTAACAATAGTCCTCTATGAGAAAAACGTGGATAGTCATGAATTTCTACATCCAGAACACGTTTTGTTATCGTCACAAAGCCTAACAGTAAAATTCACCATATATTATACCAATCCATTCTTGTATGGAGTTACTAGCTGAGAAAATGTTTCCAAACCACGTAAGATACCCCAAATAGAAGCGGCGGTAATACTCGTTCTCTCAGATCCAGAAATATGGTCTGAAATTTGGATATTATTAATAGCATCAATTTCGAACTCATTGTTTTTTGTATTTACATGATTCATCCATTCCTAAATAGGGCTTTGTTTCACATGGTGAAGTAAGGTTTAGGTATATTGACGAAATCTCAGTGAAATAATTTTGTGAAGTTTTAAAGGGATCTTTAATTATACTATTAACACTGTTAGCAATGATTCCTTTGTACCTTTCTGCGCCCTCTTGTAGTATATCACAATCTTCTCCAACTATCTGTAAGAGGAATAAGAGTAAAAATTAAATCCAGTATACTCAAAAATTTGAACAAGATATTTTTATTTTGTGGATTACTTTATTTTTAGAGATTTCTACTTATAACGTTCACAAAAAAAACTGAAGTATTTTGCTTAAACTTCCTTCCAATCCAAACAAGGATTATATGACCTTTTCAGGGAGAAAATGGAACAATCCATCACGCTCATCTGCCCTACCCTATTCCGCACGGTAGCATGTGTAGAACGAAACTCTTAAGGTACCACCGTGGACACTGAGGACAGTTCTACTTTACAATTAAGTTATGCCGAACAGCACTTCGTTTCTTGCTCAGCAAGCTGCAGATATTATATTCATTAAAGAGTGTTTCTGTATACAACTTACGTTTAATACGATATTTTTTGGATCTATCAAGAAATACCGCCCCGTTCGAGTTTCATGCTGAGGCTTTGGCCATATTTCTCCTATTAATGAAAAAAAGATAAATTCTTTTTTTACAACAAAAACGAACTAGGATTATTTACCAACTACTGGTTTCACTTTAGGTCCCGGATTAATTATATAAGCCCTACCACAGACTAGAACACTTAATATCACTGCAATTTTCAACATATTGCACTCTAAAATCTTCCAAATCTCACTACTTTTCGGAATGCTTCAAACACTGCTTCTAATTGAAACCGTGAAAAAAAGACCCAATTCCGGTTAAGATAATTCATTAAACCAGTAAATTAGATAGAATCGTACTGAATTCAGTTGTTTGAAATGCTTTTCTATATTCGCTAAGCAGACATTAGAACAGGTTCTGAACGAGCGAGAGTTATTTTGTCAATAAAAACAGATATAATATGGAATAGTGGTTTTATAAGCATTCAAAAAACAAGTGAGGTAAGAAGCGAACACCAAGGAAATCATTGGTTACTCAGCAGATAGTGGATTGTTTTAAAATTCATGAGGTCCAAGGTGCCACCGATGCCTATTAATGGTCAAGATTTATTTGCTGGCAGCGGAATAATCATTAGAATCCACTAGTTAGCCATACACGATAGGAATTTCTGTCGGAATTGGCCTTTTTCTTAAATCCATGCATTTGGTCCACTTACAAGATCTGACAAGTTACGGGACTGCATAGGATCTGATTCTACGGACCAAATCCACGGACCTGATCCATTGTACCTAGCTTGTCGATCAATTCGGCCAATATATGACCAGCTATTAGGTGTTACCTAATAATTACATATTTTGAATTCACGATATAGTCGGAAGGTGTAATCGTGTAATTGTAGCATCAAATGTATTTACAGACATGGGTAGTCTTTGTCAATGGTTGTTTGCAAACATATCAAGTGTTGATCACAACAATGAGAATTAACAGCAGAAACAACGTTGTTTTTACCCAAATATTGTGTTTGCGCAAGTGTTCCCAATTCGATTGTTAATAACTTTGAGCTACAGAATAATGGAAAATAAGTGGGATACAAAGTATGATGCCATGCTGTAAAAAAGCAGCGAACATATCTATTTTTTTTATAAATATTTGTATTATAAGCTGTGTTCTTTTGTGCTAATACAGAACATCGGAAATTTCAAATTAAATGATACAAAGTATGCATTTATGAAAGTATTCAAGTATAAGGGTTGAAAAATGCATATCACATTGCTCTGTTCAATATTTACATTTTTAATAATGAAAGTCATGGCCATAGACGTCATAATATAAATAGACGGAGCTTTTCCAAATGAACGCATACTAGATATTGATACTAAAATTGCTTCAAAATATAACCCTCTCCCTTAAACTCAAAATATGGAACTGAAGTAAAATTTTTTCCATTAAATATAAGGGAAAGAATAGTTTATCTTACCACATCCGAAGAAAACATTCATAGATATAGAAACTTGGTACATGGCTTTAAATACACGATTAATATTCAATCATGGAAAAATAGCCAATGACATGGTGATATGAAAATTGCCAGCCAACAATGTGTTTAAAAAAAAGGTGATATTTTCTGTCTTGATAATAACCCTTACAGGAGTAAAGGACAGGTTTTTAAAAACATAAACACAGGTAGACTTTTTGGAAAAGCAATGATTATTGTTTGGAGTAACATTTACTATACGGCTAATGTTGATTTACAACGTTCAGTAATTAAAAGCAATCTGAATTATCATTTTAATAGTTACGTTAAAGTTTTTCTGTAAGTACTCACAAGTGTCCTTTCCAGTTGAATGAATAATGAAAGTAGTTTGCAATTGAGAGATTTACAATCGGACCTTCCACTCTTCAGCGGAAAAGTTGTTCAATTTTCCAGATTTCTACGTAGGATAGAGATTAATACCTTAAGTACTTCAGCTGCGTTCTTAAGAGTTTGTCTTTGCTTTTAATAGGATATCCACTTGAGGAAGGAATATGCAACTATAAAGGAGGGATAATGGATAGATAAGATAGCAACATTAGCTTTCCACTTACATACTACGAATTACTAGGGGAAAAAACTTTTTTACACTCTGACACAAAAGCATTATATACTACAATAATATGCAAAAATGTGTAGAATGAGACACAAAAACGGCTTCTATTCTTATATAAAGTATTCCAAACATTCCTATGGAAGTTGCCGTACCCAGTTGTATACAAATTCTTTTTTTTTTCTTAGACTACCATATTACGAAAAACTGTTAACAAAATCCTGGCCCATTTGGAGGCTGGGCTGGAATACCTCTCGTAATCATACGGCAGGTGTGTTCCTCTAAACGTCGTTTTGCACTATCTGTGTTTGTGACTTCCTTTGCTGACCATAACCTTTCAGCAACTGCACTTACTCGAGGGAAAATCCTTTGTAAGACATTTCGATCGCTAACTACCTCTGACCACATACAGGCTTCTCCACCTATTACAAGATTTTTCTGTGTATCATTTCCTGAAAAATCTTGTGGTTCACAATTGTAGAACTTCAGCCAATCCCCACCCGTATCCAAATAATCTAGATACCAACATGCGCTCATTAATACTCTGTAGCCTTTTCTTGTGAATGTGTTCAAAAGTTCTCTCCAATTCAACCATATTGTCCAAACTTGAACAACTGTTTCTTTTGGCATATTCACCTGATTGATCATAGCCTAGAGGGAAGATTTTTAACAAAATTTAGCACCTCTTATTGACAAATCCTTACTTCTTGCCAGACAACTGGTGTACGATCGAAATTTGACACCATTCTGGAAACTTTTTCTATAAATATACGATGCAAATCAGGAAATGTCAATCTCTCTTTTTTAGTATACTCCACAATTTTAGAGTTACTTTTCCAGCATTCATACCCGACTTCATCTCCTCCTAAATGAACAAATTCATCTGAAAACACCTCAGTGATTTCACTGAAATCAGGAAACAAGGAATTATTGAAAAATAGTTCTGATAGGCTTTGATTTACCTAAAAAGGTTGTTTAAAAATATGTATGAACTTTCTTTTATAGGATTGATGGGTCCCATTCCTCCTTTTCCACATTTAGTTAACAACTCCGGATGGCTTATGCCCCAGGATCGAGTATGTCCTAAAATTTGAAATTGTAATAAATCATTCATGTATTGATAAAAGATGTTATTGCACAAATTTAATGTTTGGATATTTAAGAAAAAATAACAAATCAAAATTTGAAAAAGTTGGATAAAAAAGTTTAGGTTGATACTGAGTGGTTTCTTCAATCGGTTCATCGGGTAAACACTGTTTGCGCTATACAATCGTGAGACACACTTTCTATATGCTTCCTTGTGGTATTCAGGATAGCGTAGACTATGGAGGGGAAATTCATTCACTTTGACTAGTACCGCTTAGATACAATTCCTACTATGCATACATATGGTGAAAATAACAGCTGCACCACGGATAGTGCAAGATTTAGAATACAGGTTCAGAATATAAGAACCAGAAAAGGTTCGGTTTCGACAATTCCGCACGCTAGATTTTTCCAACCTATTGAGCATCATTGCTACAGATGAGAAGATTCATCTAGATTTGTTAACAAATACTGCAAGTGGACCTACAACTTTGGAGGACTTTAAAAACAGATATTTTGTTGTTATTTAATCTGAAACACTTCTAGTCTCTTACTTCTGCATTTTCACAGTCTACTACTTTTTTTTACTTGTTGTATCTTAACTCTACTTAAAAATTAATAGCATTCCAAAAACATAAATACCTGGAACGTCGAATTCAACCATTACACGAATACCTCTAAGTCGTGCATATTCAATTACGTTGGCTACATCATTTTGGGTGTACACTAAGTGCGGCATATATGCCCCTTCCTTAGCCAGCTCAGGATACCTTTTACTTAGATATGGAAAAGATTGATCATCCACAATATGCCAGTGGAAAACATTTAATTTGTTGTAAGCCATTCCGTCTAGAACTTTGTAAATCGTTTCCATGCTCATATAGTGTCTTGCCGTGTCTAACAATAGACCTCTATGAGAAAAACGTGGATAGTCATGAATTTCTACATCCAGAACTTGAAGCTGAAAAACATTTTCTTATAGTCACAAAGCCTAGCAGTAAAATTCACCATATATTATACCAATCCATCATTGTATGGAGTTACTAGCTGAGAAAATGTTTCCAAACCACGTAAGATCCCCCAAATAGAAGCGGCACTAATGCGACCAGATCCAGAAACATGATCTAAAATTTTAGTTTCATTAATTGCGGTTATACTGTAATGTGACCTATCTCTTTTATGTATGTACTTACACGATTCATCCATATCTAAATGGGGTTTTATTTCACATGGTGAAGTAAGATTCACAACAATTTGTTTCAGAGTTCCCTTGATGTTTGCTTTAGAACCTTGAGCAGGACGTTTTATTGGGCTGTTAACACTGTTTACAATAATCGCATGGTACCTCAATACGGCCTTATCTAAAATATCACAGGTTCTACCAGTTATCTGTAAAATTAGTAAGAGCAAAAATTAATACCACTAATAAAAAATTTCTTCAACTATGTACTCTAATTTTGTGAGTTATTTTAATTCCAGAGACTAAACATCACTTTTTCTTTACAAGATTGGGTTCACTTTAATGTCTGCTATATTTATAGTAGATATATCACACCTTATAAAATATAACATGAAGATACAGGAACAAGGTACGGAATGAGAGGCACGTCTGCAGAATTTCTTTCCTGTGGGCATGGGTTCGAACGACGATTTATCTGGGTACTAGTGGTTGAGGCAATTCTATTGAAAAGAAGTCACTGTAATGTTGTATAGTAAAAATTTCATGCCAAAAATTGTGGCTCACTTACAACATTTGTCAGGTCAAAAAGAAATTTCCTTTTTCTTCTTCCCTAATTCTCCGCCAAAGACATCATAGTTTGCCAGGCGTATAGGGTAAAAAATAATAATGTATATACTTGTGAAGGTCGTATAGGTAATTCAAAGTTAAAAGATGACAATTTAGCTAAGTTCACTTTTTTTATTCCTATTCTATCTAAAACATTTTTCATTGTGTCCATAAAGTTAAAATTTCAATGTAAATACCCAAAAATACCAAATATTTACTATTTTGAAGAATTCCAAGTGATACGAATTAAAAAATAAGTTTCTACTAATTAATCATGATTACTTTCCTTTTAAGAACTTACGTTTATTATGACACTTTTCGGATCTATCAGGAAATAGCGCTCCGTTTGAGTTAGTTGCTGAGGCTTTGGCCATACTTCTCCTGTTCAAGAAAAATGTGAAAATTCTTATTTCGCATCAAAAATCTGAACTGTGATTGCTTACCAACTGTGGCTTTTACTTCAGGGCCAGGATCAACAATATAAGCACTACCGTAGGCCAGAACACTTAATATCAGGACAATATTCAACATATTAAGTCTTTTTCTTTATATGTCTGGATCTTCAAACACTGCTTCTAATTGATACTTTGTAAAACTCTATGTACGTCTATCTTGTAAATTAGATAAAGTCGTACTGAACTCATCTCCGTTTTTATTCACTAAATATGAGAAAACAATTGAATTGTCTTGAAGCGAATCACCTAAAAAAATATTTTTTCAATAGAAGCAAAGATGAGGAGGAACAATAGTTTCACAAACCTTAAAACAAACGAATGTAGTAAAAACACGCAATGTTTTCAAAACAAGCATTAGTCGAAATTACTGGAAGTCACACCATTGAAATTCCAACAAGCGAATTATAAAAATATTGACTTTAACTAAAGTAAAAACGTAATCAGTAGAACTAAAATGAAATTAAAAGGAGTTGGTAAAAACTAAAGAGACTTATAATCCCGTTTTAGAAAAGTTTATTTGAACAGTGCGCCTCTCAAATGAATTGTTACAGTACACGTGCATTATTTCTTCACGTGAAATATCACCAAGGGAATTATTGATGATTCCACAGATTTATAGTCCTTGAAGCTCCGGCTTTAAATTTCAACGGAGAATAACATCGATTAAGATTTTTTTTGCTAGTAGCAGAATAATGGCTGAAATCCATCCGGTGTTGCAATGATTAAATATTTTGGAATCCCCGATATAATCAGTATTATACTATACAAGGTGTATACATTTTTCAGGCGCCAGATTTCTGCAGATATGACCCTCAATGCAACCCATTATGGGGACGATGATTAGTTAAAAATATCATCAAGTATTCATCGGAGCAATAAGGCTGAATTACATTCAGAATTGCTAGGGGCGAGCAGCAATTGGTAGTAAATTAGAATGAGAGCTGTAAGCTTCAAGTTACCAAATATTGTACCAATTTAAATTCAAGTTGTTTTTTAGTTCGCATCACATAAAAATTAATTTTTTGTCATAATATTTATTATTTTTTCTTCCATTTTCATACTTAACGTTTTGGTCAACTGATCATTTCAATAATATATTTGTCAATCATATGTTTACTTTATTTCTATAATTTCTTTCTGTTGGTTGCAATGCAGCTGCAGTTTCAAAACTAGAATTTTTTTAAATTTTAGAAATGGCGACAATTATAGTTGGCTTCAACATAAAAATTGCCGTTGTGAATGTGATACGCAACGAGCTTTTCCATATGTTCTAATTTAAACTTGCAACTTAAAGCTTGCTTAATGTCTGAAGCTTTGAATGTAATTCGGGCTTTAACATAAAAAACAAGTGTTGTATTTGCGCAAGTGTTCCCAAAACGATTGTTCATAAGCCTAGGGCTTAGGAATGGTCATCGAATACCGATGTTTTTTTTAAGAACATCAATGTTTTGAGTTCGATGTCTGATGTTTTTAACATCGATGTTTGTCTTTTCGATGATATCTAGCATCGATGTTTTCTCACCGATATTCAGTTCGGTGATTTTATTTCTTCATTCTTGTTGGATGAATGTGCATAAGCCAGCTTGCGAAAAATCGTAAAGAATTGACGAATGCTGGCATATGTTTGACTGATGATACACCAAAATGTCAAATTTGCCGAAGCAAACTGCGGCAATAAGCAGATGTGAAATTAACGAAAGGCTCCTGTTGCTATTGTGGATTGCTATGATGAAATGCACTTGGTCGTGTATTTGCATGTGCTGGAATACGTTATTCACATTCTGGTTAGGCTTTTAGATAATAGAAATAGATAATAGTATACAGGAAGAGGGATGAAAAGAACTTGCAATTTTATATATAGTCTTGCAAATATACGCTCTCAATTATTTATTAATTTCTTTTTTCTTAATCTATCACTTTATGAAAAGCCACTAACAAAATCCTGGCCCATTTGGAGGCTGGGCTGGAATACCTCTCGTAATCATACGGCATGTATGTTCCTCTAAACGACGTTTTGCACTATCTGTGTTTGTAACTTCTCTCGGTGACCATAACCTCTCAGCAACTGCACTTACTCGAGGAAAGATTCTTTGTAACACGTTTCGATCACTAACTACTTCTGACCACATACAGGCTTCTCCGCCCATTACACGTCTCTTCTGTTCATCAGTTCCGGAAAAGTCATGTGGTTCACAACGATAAAACTTCAACCAATCCCCACCTGTAGCCAAATGATCTAAATACCAGCATTCGCTCATTAATACTCTGTGACCCTTTTCTGTAAATGTGCTCAAAAGTTTTCTCCAATTTCCTGTCCAAACTTGAACAACTGTTCCATTTGGCATATTCACATCGTCGACCATTGCCTAAAAGGAAGATATTTTATTAAAATGATAGCGTTATTATATACAGGCTGAAAGATCCTTACTTCTTGCCAAACAACTGGTATACGATGACGATCATATACCATTCTGGTAGCATTTTCCATAAATATACGTTGTAAACCAGTGAATGTTAATCCCTTTGTGTTAACGTATTTAACAATTTCAGAATTACTTTGCCAGCATTCAAAACCGACTTCGTCTCCTCCAAGATGAACATATTTGTCGGGAAACACTTCAATTACTTCTCTAAAATAAGGAAACCAAAGATCTTTTTGAAAACAGAACTACAAATCTTTACGGGAAGTTAAAACAGGCTAAAAAATAAAAAAGCCCTAAATTACGATTGATTCAACTTACTCAAAAAAGTCATCTAAAAAAGCGTATGAACTATCTTTGATGGGATTGATGGGCCCCATTTTTCCTTCATATTCACCTTCGCACTGAGTTAACAATTCCGGGTGGCTTTCGCCCCAAGATCGAGTATGTCCTAAAATTTGAAATTATTGTAAAACATTTATAAAAAAAAAAAAATTGTGCATTTGGAAAAAATGACGATCAGGGATTGCAGTGTAAAATTCTATTTAATTTTTCTTTTCGTATTTTGTTTTATAAAGTTACATAGCACAAACAAGGAAGGAGTGCTCACACACAAGTGTGCAAAATCCGGGCAGAACAAGATCCGCACTTCTTCGGAGTGATCGATTTGTTGACTACAAATTAGTGAATACAAAAAAGTTACCATATCTAAAAAGTGGGGAACCAATAACACTTTGACCAGTTTAATATGCATTACAGCCGACAAGATTGTCTACGAAGTACTCCACCTCCACATACTTTCCCAAGCGAAAGAGGAATGATCAACACATTTCATATGAGCATTAAGCATTACACCCAACTTTTTAACATAGGTAAAGTTGCCATTACCCAGAAAAGTAGGGAGAAAACTCACTACATCGATACTATGGCCGTGAAACGCAATGTAATCTAATGCGATTGGAACACTTGCAGCGCAATCCTCGATCAAGCTAAGAGGCCTAAACAAATAAAGCTGAACATTATCCGCATATAAATGAATAGCGCAGTTCTCAACAACTTCTACAATATCGTTAATATACAGGGCAAACAAGACATGACTTAATATAGAACCCTGCGGAGCACCACAATTCGCAACAGAGACCGCGGAAAGGCTATCGTTCCCTCTTATCTGTTGAGTACGATCGCAGACATTTTCTCAAGAGCTTGACTGAAATAGATCCAAAATCATATCAGTTGGCGAGCTCATTAACGAGGTTTAAATGATTAGCACAATCAAAGGCCCAAGAAAAGTCAAGAAATACCAGGTAGCCCACATCATCAGAATTACAATTGGATCTGAATCTCGATTGTCATTTCGACAAGAGTCCGCGAAGGAAGATCAGCAAAAAATTCCACACCTTGAGTAGATGGCGAGAGACCACAAGATTGATAAGGCCAACTCATCGAAGTGCCGATATTGCGGAGATAGAAGGGATCATGCTGAGCGTATGCTCTTTATCTGCGGCCAGTGGACCGACGGGAGGTCAGTCGTGTAGTCGCAGATGGGCCGGTTAACACAAGACAGCATCGTGAAGCTTTTGCTGGAGAGCGAGAACCACTGGGAGCTAGTGGCAAAGCTCGTGGGAGATACTCTCTATACAAAGAACCGAGAGGCCATGAGAAGCCAAATTTCGTGAAGAATAAAAAAATGTATTGCACCAAATTACTTTAACATTAGGAGGACGTCACTTTGTATGGAGGTCAAGTTGATATAGAAAATTGCTAAATTGCTACATTAACCTCTAAGATTAGTAGCACAAAAGAAAATAATTACCTGGAACGTCGAATTCAGCCATCACACGAATACCTCTAATTCGTGCATATTCAATTACGTTAGCTACATCTTCCTGGGTGTAGATCATGTGTGACATGTACGCTCCATTCTTTGCCAACTCGGGGTACCTTACACTAACGTATGGGAAAGAGTGGTCATCCACAATATGCCAATGGAACACATTAAGTTTGTTGTAAACCATTCCATCTAAAATTTTATAAATCGTTTCCATGCTCATGTAATGTCTTGAAGTATCCAACAACAATCCTCTGTGAGCAAAACGTGGATAGTCACGAATTCTTTTATCCGAAACATGAAGCTGAAAATTATTTTATCAAATTTACAAATTCACCCATTAAATTCTACTATAAATTACTAATTACCATTCCGCGCGTATATGGAGTTACCAGCTGGGAGTAGGTTTCTAAACCACGCAAGATACCCCAAATAGAGTGTGAAAGAATTTGCCCAGACCCAGAAACATAATCTGAAATTTGAATATCATTAATATTATTGATATTGTATTCTTCGTTGCTTTTAAATTTACACCACTCATCCATTCCTAAATAGGGTTTAGCTTCACATGGCGAAGTTAGATTCACGAGTATTTGGCTCACCGTTCTAACGTGGCGGTTAATACGATTTTCTTCAGGGGGATGTTTTAAGGGGCTGTTAATACTATTAGCAATAATGTCATGATATCTCAGCACAGCCTTGTCTAAAATATCACAGGTTTCACCAATTATCTGAAAAATATGTTAAAAGTGAAAATTTAGTAAAATTAATTGAAATATTGTGAGAGAGAAGTTGTTTGCAGCTTTTTGAGCTTGAAGACACCTACCCGTTTTTAAAACACTTATTATGTCGATTTTCTATAATATAGTCGTACTATTGTGTTTTCTATCAAAAGATCAATACTTAAAAAGGTAATAGTGCGCATCTAGCCAAAAAAAATAGTTGTATGTGGAGTTACAAGGTGGTTATGAAATTTCTGATTTTTAGAGTCCGCGAAGCCATACTTTTATACCAAGCATTTTAAAGATGGTATTAAAAGCTCTGATCAAATGCCCTTTTGAGTGATGTTGCTTACCTGCTTTTACATTGATGGTACTGCTATTTGGAATTTATTCCAATATTCGATTTTCTAATGAGTTTTCCTACAAAACTGTTTATTCCTCTTTTAAATCCTGGCGATCCTTATTTTGTCCTCTTTGTAAAGAGGTGTAAAATATTATCCTAGTACCACGGATTTTTTTAAGGTATTGCCTAAGCTCAGAGGACAACCCAATGATGCATAGGCGGACAGTAATTGTAGGAAACAGGAGACTGGGAAATTTTAACCTGACAAATGGTCCAAGAAACTCCCTCAAATGGCTTTTCAACTACAATTCTCGTTAGTAGAATTGCCTCAGCCACTGGTATCCAGATAAATCACCACGCTCTTTGCAGGAATCGAATTTCCTTTTCTGTGGAACGTCACATTTGGCTCTTTACTCTCCACACTTGAAGAGACGGGGACTCACTTGACTAGACAGATAACGTGGCATGGATAGCAAGGGGTAAGTTTATGTCCATTACCGCTGATATCATGAGGAATGCTCTCCAATTGATGGAGAGTTGTTGTGAGGAACAGGATCTCTCTATCAACATGAGCAAGACAGACTAGGAGGATTACGGATCTGGAATTTGAATCACTTATGCTCTTGGGATCCGAGCTCAACGTTTTTAAAGAGGCCAAATACCTAGGGGTACATCTGGATTCGAGGCTAACCTGGAAACATTATGTTGAAGAAAAGATCAGAAAAGCGAAGGTGGTGCTGCTTCAATGTAAAAGAGTGTGTGGATTAAGTTGGAGAATCTGACCGAGATCAGCACACTAGATTAGACCTATTGTAGAGCCTAATGCATGCCAAGTGACCATTAAGTGGTAACTGGATAGGATATAAAAGATGGCGTGTATAGGAATTACGGGCGCTTTTCGCACCACTACCACAACTGCGCTAGAAATTCTTGTGAGACCGCCACCGCTGGTTATTTTTATGAAGAAGATGGCAGTGGAGGCGGCACTCAGGATGCAAAGGGACGGTACATGGTACTCGTCAGGGACTGAGCATGGGCATAGAAAAACCCTATATCACATAAAAGAGATCAAGGAATTCACGACGCCTAAGGACAGGACCAAGGGGATTAGGATAACTGAAACTCAGCCATTAGACAAGAGCTACCAAATCCGTAATTTTCGCGGGTAACTTTTCCTTCAATTGCATTATTCAGTATATTATTTCTGTCTTTGTTTTATGAAGCTCGGTAGGTTCAGTGTTAAACATTCTCGCGTCAGATATATGAAAAGAGTAGTTTAAAAACTGAACACAAACAAATGTTCAAACAGATGTTGCATATTTTTTTGTTTTCCATCGTTTAATTATTCGTTTACGGACAAATGTGCATACCTCTGGACTAAGCTTACAAAATAATTAAAAGGAATTTTTTTCCAAAACGATTCAGCAAACAAAAGGCAAGCGAACGAAAAGATGCATCCAACCACTCTGAAAATCTTGGACGCTTTTTCTATATTTGGGATGTGAAAAATTTATTTGCGATCAAGTGAAAGCTCACAGTGATGGATATTAATCACTTCTATGCGATTATTATGCAATTATTTCCATAAATTTCGGTCTTTACTTAATCACTGAAAAAATGCAAGAATTATACAACCATAGGATTTCATCAATCGTTCTTTCTTTGTATAAGGAAGCCTTTAACTGGATATCACTGAAATTGGGGCAAGAACAATGTGATTCGAATATGTCGTATTCAATTATCTGTGAACTGTTTCTTCCATCTTAATTGATTCAAAAACTCAACAGGTTGCAGATAATTCGGTTGCCCTAATTTGAACTAGTTACGCATGTACGTTAAATAAGATTGAACACACAATATCTGTTAAGGTGGCAAGGGTCTAAGAATTAAAAGTTCTATATCTATGAAAAAAATGCACCCATTGTAATAGAAGCCAATTTAGTATTTGCGTGTTTTGCTATCAAATTCTGACTTTCCTTTCTTCAAACAAGCAATCAATTTAAATTGCGGGCAACTAATTAATTCCATTGAGTCGTAATTACTATACTGACAGTAGTAATTGGTGCCAAAAATAGAATTTGAACAATTGTATTCTCTTTTCCTGGGTATAGATCACCAAAAAGTTACGCAATTACCATTGGCCCGATTAACCTAGATGACTTACCTCAAAATTGAAGTTGTTCGGATCTATCAGGAAATAGTTCTCCGTTTCACTTTGGTGCAGGGGCCTTGGCCATACTTCTCCTATTTTTTAAAAGGAAAAAAAACAAATTATTATTTTACAATAAAAACTGGAGTTTCGGTTACTGACCAACTGTCGCTTTCACTACTGGTCCAGGGTCAACGATATAAGCACACCCACAGGCTAGAACACTTATTATCACTGCGATCTTCAACATATTGCACTCTTAACCCCCTGCAAGTTCATCCACTTTTTCTGCACAACAATCTACTTCAGTTGATCACCAGAGTAGTACTAAACACTGTTCTCAGTTCTGCAGAGATCACGACCAATTCAAACCCTGAAAACCCTGAGAAATTCAATTCCGGTTCGGATCGTGCAACTAACCGCCAGACTGGCTAAATTCTTACTGAGCTTAGTTGTTTGCAAGAAGCCTCTATAAGGCTCAGAAAACCACTGATTGTATATCTTATAGCAAGCGATATGTTAACTGATATTATTTGTCAATGGGGACGTAGAACTAAGGAGGAATGATCCATGATCACAGTAAGCGCCGCAAGAGACGCAAGAGATCGCGAAAATCACTTAAAACGAGCGAGCCTAAGCAGATTAGGCCCAATTTATCAGTTAGAAACGTGTTTGGTCTCGTGTCAAAAGTTCACTTTCTACGTTATGCACATAATCGCGATTTTTTTTTTTTTTTTTGCATGCAGCACAGACAGCACTCGTCGTAGATCGATCAATTATAGAAACAATTGCAGTTGTTTACTACTAAGTAATATAGGGTTAATTAGAAAACTGGCGGGAAAACTTTACAGAATGGAGATAGCTAACAAAAGCACATAATTACCTGAATAAAATTAAGCGAAAAACGTAGAATACTTCTGCACTGCAGATAGGGTGCAAATCAGCAATTTTCACGGCATGATAACTACTTCCGAAATATTTTTTTTTTCCTTCTCAACAGCTCGATATCAGATAATGTCGAATTTTTGTTTATACTTTAAGATTTTGAGGGGAATCCCTATAAATCACTGTGGGAATGGAATTTCTTGGAAACATTCGCAATTATGGTCCAATTTAGTGATAGAATAGAAATTCTTGATCAATTTTTTCCCAGATTGTGCGAGGGAAAAAACTTCATGATATGAAACATGATCACACAAAAAAAATGATCTCACCGAACTTGACACTTATTTCGGGTTTTTATTATCTCCTAATAATGTGTGAAATTATCATAAAAGTAGAAATCCCCTTTAGTTTCGAAAATTATAAAATAGTTTTCAACATGTTCACTTTTCAAGTCAATCGTCGGGTCAATGGCACCCGATCAGGAAATGAAAATGGAAAAAAATAAGTGGGACTGCCTACTTTAACACAATACTCTGCAAGTTTTGTTTGGCATTGCAAAAATTTAGGATTGATTAATTGTGGTGTAAGGGACGCAAATGCGAAAATAAATAAATAATCCTGCAAGGATTGCATTTGAGGGAAAGAAAACCAGGCTAATCCAATTAACAATAAAATGAAAGATTTTGACAGGGTAAGTCGAGCAGGGATATCTGGCCACCGACGAGAGCTCGGCCACCGCAAGGGTAGAGGTGAGGCCGCCAAAAGCAGAGGGAAAACGATCCAACCTCCAGTAAGGAGATGAACTCGACAGACTCCATGAAGTCTGCTAGAAACAGTAAGCCAAGCTGAGGATAAACTGTGACTCCTTCGCAAAGCTCAGCGCCGATTACGGGGAGACTCAGTTCAGGTGGACTATCGTCAGATACCTACGGCAAATATGCAAAAACGCATCAAACTAGTGCCGTAGCCCCGTAGGGAAAGGGGTAGTTGTCTTTGGATAAAAACCGACCACTGGGAAATATCGAAAACACAGCCGAGTATGGATTGGTGGCACATCACCCGGCCAATTGAGTTAAGATCCCTTGAAGAGGGCGGTGCGACCGTGCAGAGTGCCGGTGATGGCCCCTCGGAAATACTATTCCAGGGTTCGGCTAGCTAGCTACAGTTCAATGTCTCTGGTCAACGCAGAGGAGAAACTAAAACTCCTGAGCAATGAGATCTCTTGAAGAGGACGGTGCGACCGTGCAGAGTGCCGGGTACCTGGTTAGCTACAGTTCAATGTCTGTGGTCGACGCAGAGGGAAAACTAAAACTCCTGGAGAGATATCGCCCGTTTAGTGAGCAATGTAACATTATTTTTGCATATATCCAAAATAATAAGAAAAAACGAATAGTAAGTTCCTATTCCATGGAGCAGGCAAGTTTTAGTTTCAATAGTGTTTTAAAGGTCGGAGGAGGGAAAAACTAAAAGGACTTTCCTCGGCAGCCTTTCTCTACCCTATGACTCTGATCAACCACCTCCATCTTCGGGAATGAAGAGCGCCATTTGCTATGCGACCGACAAAAACCTGAATTTAATACTGACTTGTGATGCCAACGCACACCAAGCCATTTGGGCAAGCATTGATTGCAACTCCACGTGTAAGTCTCTTTACGATTTCATAAAAACTCCTAACCTACACGTGGTAAACAAGGGTATAGGGCTAACCTTCGTTACCAGGAATTGTAGGGAAATTATTAATATTCCGTTGGCAACAACTCAGAATATTTAAAACTAGCGAGCTTACTACAGAAATCACTAAAAGGCAAAGTGTGAGACTTTTAGGTATACCTTACATTTCAACCCCACTCTTTTTGATATGCAGCTGCTTACCTATTGCGCAAGCGTAGACGAGAAAATGCACTTATTGGCTCATACGAGTCCTCATGACCCATTAAGAGAATAAAAAAAAGATTCCGACTCTCCGTGGTATCCGGATCAGTTTAGCCTTTGCAGTAGAAATGCTCGACGGTTCTCCAACAAAATTAAAAGTATGAAAAGAATTAACCGGGCGGATCGGAACAACGCAAATTCAGCGCACTCTATCGCCACATACTGTGAACTTCTCCAGGAATACAAATACGCTATCCAGAAGGCCAAGAGATCCGTTCATAACATTGTTTTAACATGTGGGAGCAATAATTGATATTTAGATGCAACTTATGTAAAATACATAACTCTTCCATAATTTTGCAAAAAAAATTTACAATTTTACAGACGTTGCTACAGATAAAGATAGCATATGATTAGTAAAAAAAATAATTAAAAGAGTTCAAGAGAGTTCAAGAAAGTTCAAGCAATGTTAAATATGGATCGACAAGCTTTTATCATGAAGATACCCGGGAGTTTAGAAAACTTTGGTGAATGAGTTCACGCAGCTTTTAATGATCGTTTAAGACTTACCAAACTTTGCAATGCATGCCAAAAGCACTACGCTTCAAACACATGTTTCAAACTCTGGGGAACTTTTATAGTTGCATTGTAACCGGGTATCAGAAATGGATCTAAAAGTATGATTCCAATTATAAAAAGCAATTAGAAGAGAAATTCACAAAAGGAAGTTCCAGATTTAAAAGGCTCAACGATGAAAAACCAGTTAAAAAAGTTATAAGTACAGATTTTTCAGATGCCGAAAAAATTATCTTGGTAGACTATTTGGAGTCACGGAAGACAGTCACAACAACTTATTACATTCTGGTATTATGAGGTATGCAAGCTATAATTCATAAAAATCAACCTTGAAAGCTTGACCAATGTGTGCTCTTCAATCACGATAGCGTGATTTACATAAATAAAAAGTATAACGTTTTTACTTCGATTTACGTAATGCGCGTGACAATATTTTATGCGATCCCGTTAGAGTAAACATACAAACTCTGATACTATCTTTGAAGAAATCGAAAAAATTGTGTTTCCACACTATTAAAACAATTTTTCAATTCAAAAAATGTAGGACAGTCACGGACCTCAGTGGGGGATCACCTTATCAACCTTAATCAATTTTTGACCTATATATTTCCGCGGGGTCGATTTTCTTCAAACTTATCATGTTTTCCAATGACAATAAAGTATTCTCAGGTTAAAAGAAGTAGAGCGTATTTAGGAATTGAGCCAAAGGGGCCCTCCAAATAGTCTTCAACCTAATCTTTGTCCCACTTATAGTAAACAGATTTTCTCGAAATTTGCTACACAAATGTAGTTCCGATAAAAATTCAACCTGTTTTTATTAAAGAAAATGGTAAGGGAAAAAGCTGGCCATCGTGTAGTGGCTACTTTAAAAATCTTCCACCGCGTCAATTTATTTGAAATTAGCACAAAAATGAAATTTCCCTGCAGTGGTGATCTTTCTACTTACTCTCTTCAAATTCTAATTTTTCCTCGTATTACAAATGAATTTTTGCAAATAACTTCTATAATTTTACTTTAAAAAGTGCTGAAGAGATTTCTTAGTGAGAAAGAATACCAAAAGAAAGACAGCGAGCAGAAAAAAAGGAATTGGCTACAAAAAAAAAGAGATATAAAACCATATCAAAAGAGAAAAAAAAACTAAAATAGGTTGGTCATAAAAAGGAAGTTGTAGTACTTTATGAATTTAAGGATTACTTTTATTGTCATAGTGAACAAATATTTTAAAACAATAACTTGCTTTTTTTACAATACGCATCCCCTTAGAATAGCAATATCAACATTATGCAGGTACAATATTTATTGTTATCACTTTTTGTAAGGTATAATTCGTCAAATTTTTATCTGCACAATCTTTTTGTCTTTTTAGTTCGGCTAATAAAGACATATTTAAATGCTTTATTTGAATAATAAAACCTTCAAAAGTTAATGTAATCAAAAGTGATTTCATTAATTGAGCTGACTCTTTATCTTAGGGAAGAGGAAGAAATCGGAGGGGGAGAGCACCGGAATGCTTTTCGAAACCAAAAGCTCGCGGATAATCATTGCGAAATGGGACGGCGCATTTTTTTAATGGGAAATCCATTCATTTTTGACGAGATCGGGGGCTATACGCACCTTCAAAGGCCTTAAAATCTCAAAGTAGAACGCTATATTGACTGTCTATCCAGCCGGGACAAATTCCCAGTGAATTATGCCCTGAATATGGAAGAAAGAAATCAACGTTGTTTTTCATGGAATTCCCTAGATTTTTTACAACCATACACATGCCAATTTCGCTACTCGTTTTCGGTTTCTCTCTGGAAATTGTGCTTTTCAAAATAGCTCAAATGTGTACAATTGGGCGTAAATTTTGACTGTATGGACGTCATCCTATTACATCTATTTTGTAGGTACAACGATATCTGAAGCATATTTTTTTATTAAAATTAATAAAATTATTAAGATTTATTTTCATTCTTTTACAGCGTTATATTTTAAGCATTTTGTTTTGTTTTGTTTCGCAGAATAAAAATATAAACTGAAAGCATTAGTGATCCATTTATTACTGCTAAACGTTCCAGCACTCATCGACTGAGACACCCCCAAACCACAACAACCCTCATTTTGTTGGAAATTTGTAAGAGTCTATTTGGAATCGTTTTTTCTCCCATTCTTATACGAGCGCTTCAGCATCCCTCACACACACACACCCAAAAAATAAAAATATTATCCATTTTAGCGAAAATATCGAACAACTATCTTCGCTAAAATGGATAACAAAGCTGTTTTGAGGCATTTATCAGCGCACAAATAATAAAATCTTAAGTTGTTCTCGCTTATCATTTCGATATCGACTTTAAGTGCTTTTCAGGTACAACACTCTTTTTTCTCGGGTATTATTCTGTTTCAAATCTACGAAATTATATTTTAACAATTTTTGAAGTGATCAGATTGGTCGCATTAATCATTATAAAATTTTATCATGATTTCAAGACAAGCAGTTTCAATACAAATTTTTTAAAGAGATATAATCGAAGTCAATGACTCTCACACTTATCACTACTTTCAATGCAATCAATAAAGTTAATCCGATTTTCCAGATTTTGGGTCGTCAAAGGTGATCTCTTAGAATATATCATTCGAGTGCGGTATTTTGTTTTATTGTAGATATTGATTTTTTTAAATTAGAGATATATTTGATATATGCGAATATTTTTTTAACAAGAAAATGGCATTCATTATCAAAATCTAGATTGCTATCATAAATAGCGGGTATTTATTTATTTATTCGAAGAAGAAGGACTTCGACTGCATTTTATTTAACCGAACGAATGTTTCCTAACGATTCACACAATCAATGACATAATCTAAGTGAATGAAATAAAACTGCAGATTATATAAACAATATTTTCCTACTTTATTTTTCTAATAATATAAAAATTATAAAAATAAACTATGAACATAAAAAGTATTTACATCACACATGTATACATATATTCTCATCTTTCTACATTTATCAATAAATAGAAGTTGCTTTAATTGGAATTAGAATTAACTAATTAAAAATGTTCTCTTAAAAATTATCAATATCTCTAGCGAAATCTGCTAACATTTCCATGAATACATAAGATTTTGCATCATCTGTAGATTGTTGAATTGTCTTCCTTCTAATATTGTCCAAAACGAAGGAGATCTCTTTAAAAATGTCCTAAATAAATGTAATAAAAGATTAATCGCGTTTTTTCTAAATTTTACTAGATAATACCATTTTTAATTCAAACATTAAATTTTACATACATTCGATACATTGAATACATAGATTATGGGAACTTCACTTTCAAGGCGATGCAAGGTAGTCTTGAACACTGTTTACAAAATCTTAAAGCTTTTTTTACATAACGAGGTAATAAATAACAAAATCAACAAGTATGTAAGTAAACAGTTTAATGAAAATAAATTATGAGAAAACTGCAAAACAATTGTAATTGCTCTGAAAATTAAAGTGACGAAGTATTACTTAGAAATTAAGTTTAGCGGGGAATTTCGGATCTGTTGATAATTTACAGTAGTTGCGAACTAATTCTTGGAAAACTTACAACCAGATCGCTACAAAGTGACGTTGACTTTAACTAAAAAGTTTATGTAACAAATTAATATGTAGCACACACATTTTGATTTCTTTCTGAATATCAGCAGCAAGAATGTACAGCTGAGACATCGTACTTTCATTCTTGAATTTTTAGCTCAATAATGATAGTTTTTTCAGTATTCTTCCAACAGGTATTCAAAGGTTCCCTAATAAGATTTTCAATTAAATATTTATTGTCGGGGTTCAGATATAAAGCGAAAGAATTTGCACTCAAAGTAAACCACGCGAGAAAGGGGATTGGGCACTCATTTTAAATTCATCTATATTCTATTCTGCTACATGAACAAAAAATAAATCTTAAAATGAAGTCGCAAATTAGGTATATTTTTATTTTGGAGATTTTAAAAAAGGCACGAATGACTCGCAGGCCTACAAAAAACTGTTGTGCAAAACTTTCAAATAAAATGTAATTACCACCAGATCATATCAATTGTAGCTTGAAAAGTTTCAAAATGGTGCCTAAGAAGCAGATTCAAAGAAACCACCATGAAACCATGAAGTCGACGCATAATTCGGGATAACGCACGGAACCATCGTCAGCGGTCCCCACTACCTTACTTTGTGCCAAAATTCAACAAAATCTTGATTGCATCTCCAAATGTCGTACACTATTCAACCGCAACGAACCTTTTCTTGATCGATTGATTACATTGTACATAATGGAAAATAAAAAATGGTTCTTCAACGATAATGTGGTAATGTTGATGTGAGCTTTTAAGATCAGCCCAGAAAATACCAAAGCAGAATATCCACGAGCAGAACATTATGTTAAATGCGTGATGAGATGTGCGCGGAATTGTCTGCTATGAATATACCAACCGATTCTGTCCTCTACTGGTTTCAGTTAGGAAGATTTCAGACAAAGCCGAACCGTAAAGCTATCATCCTCCATCAGGACAATATTCGCTCGCATGTGAGTGCATCCACCCTGAGAAAGTGATAAAATCTAATTGGAAACTTTTCGAGGACCCAGAATACTCTCCTGTCAACACACCATCAGTTTATCATCTCTGTAGACCCCTACAGAAATTTTTCACGGAAAAGAAACTTGATTCAAAGTACGAAATCCAAAGAGGATTGTTTTTTTTTTCTTTAATAATAGGGCTATTAACTTTTTAAAGGACGAAATTTTAAAGTTTGCAGATGGATGAGAGAAGGTCGTTAAACGAGACGTGAAATATAACTTTTTCTTTTTTGCATTAAATACGAAAAGACTTTCTGACCAATCTGATGGTGTTTTTTATACCCACTTAAAACAATGAATCCAAAAAATCAAAATTTTACTCGAAGTATGGATGAAGAATCTATTGTGCCAGCATTTCCTGTTTTGTACATTACAAGATCTTGGTCTAGTTCGTTTTTGTATATTATTAATTACAAAGCTGGAAAGCCTTCTGTAAACGACAAGGTGAATTATATAAATCTATTCTTGCTTTTTTCATTATTTATTTTTGTTTTACAACTGCCTAATATATAGCATTAATTTCACAACTGAAAGACAATTTTTTGTCCAATCCGCCGGACTCTGGAATAACCTCCCAAATATTCTGAGAAGAAACAGCGGTGGTAGTAATATTACAAAGGAAATTTTTACCTCTTTTTGAATAGATATAATGTGTACTGTATTTTGCTGGAATACGCTTCAAAATTGTTGTCTTACATCAATTGAAATTTGAGTATTACATAATTGTTTGAAATATTGTATTTTATTATGTATTATCATTTCTTTGTATTTTTCTTGTGTCTAAATTTCCCTCACAAATTTAGAATAATGAATATCTTAATTGTGTAGAATTTACAACAAGGTTAAATAAATAAATCATAATAACTTTGCTTCAAAACTAAAATTCTACTTTAGCTTTCAATTATTTTTAGGATGTGTACAATTGCCACCTAGAGTTCCACAGGAGACAATTATTAGACCTCTGCTAGTCTTCCTTCATTGGAAAAGTTGTCATAATTAGAAATACAGCTTTTATGGTATTCAATTCAATACAGCAGGACAGAAAAAATTATGTAGTATAATATTAAAAAAACAGTAGTAATCATTGTTTGCACTTATTTAAAAATGTTTGAATTAAAAATGGTTTAGTGTTAACCTAAGATACGACTTACCTCAGGCCAATCTCTTTTAAAAAGTGCAACAAATTCATCATTTAAATAATTTACAGTTACTAATCCCGCATTAATTACACTAACTAGAAAATGTGTAAGGCGCTCATAACATTCATGTTTACTTCCCAGGGACTCAATGAAAAGTTCCGTAATAAGTCCATTAAATGCAGTGTCTGAACATATAAAAATAATATGAGATACAAAGGTGAATCCCTTACACTAAGAATTTTAGGCTTATGACAGAAATAAAAATATAGGGATATGATCTGGAGACGGATGATAGCAAACAATAGCAGGGATTTGGGATTCTAGGACAACAAACCAGAAAAAATATTTCAGTTTTATAAGCAGAGAGGACAAATAAAAAACAGCGAAAAAACAGTAACACATGTCAATATGTTGTTAATACTAGCATGGACACTAACCTGTTTTTCTCTTCACATTTTTGTTTGTTTTATCAGCCGTATTACTACTATCTTCTTTTTTCTCCTCTTCGTTTTCTTCTTTAATAACATCCTCATTATTTTCGTCACTCTTTTCTCGAACAATTAAGAAATTCTTTAATTTATCACACAACCAAATGTCAATGAATTTTTTTATAAGAGCATCTGTAAAAAGATTTTGATGGTTCTGGACTAAAAACAATGTTATTAGTTCTCTTGTTACAATCTTTCGAAAATCACTTTTAGCTTACGTAAATTTTGAGCCAAGTACACAGTCATTTTTGCTGTCAGCTTCAAACCAGAGGTAGGCAATGTATGCGTTTCAAGGCACTCAAGCAGATCTTCGCAAAATTTAAAAATTTCATTTTGATCAACCAGTTCAGGTCGACAAGATGTAAAGT
>QYTT01080748.1:10903-39470 GCA_006980735.1 Dasypogon diadema | reverse complement strand
TGAGATGAATTTTGATGATTTTTCCATACAATGGTTTAAATCTTACTTACTTGACCGTCTGCTTACTGTGATGATAAATGGTTATAAGTCAAGTATTTTCAAACAAATACCGGGTGTGCCTCAAGGAACCATTCTTGGTCCCATCTTATTCTTAATTTACACAAATGACCTCCCTGATGCATTATCTTCATCGTCGTTGATTATACGAAAATATATCGGATAATAAATAACCCAATTGACTTGATAAGTGGAACGTGTGTGGACAATAACGTAAAAAAGTAAACTAGATGCTAAAGGGTGTCCCAACAAGAGTCGAAAATTCAAATTCTAAATAATACTGAAATTTTGATTTAATCATAAATTAGACATGTGGGAATTATGTGTGGAACAAGACATTTGGTAAATGCCCTTCTCGGCCTTGTTGGAACATTTGCTCCTCTTTCAAGGCTTAGGTGGTCGTGGGCTTGCGAACATAAACTTTTGACTTCAAAAAACCCCAGAGAAAAAAGTCCAAAGGCGTTAAGTCGTACGATCCAGACGACCAATTCTATTCGTCGAAATGGGAGATTATACGACAAGGGAATGTCTCGTGCAATAATCCCATTATTTCGCTTGATGTGTAGCAAGTGACACCGTCCTGTTGAAACCACATATCTTCGAGATCCATACCATCTATTGACAATTGACTGTTTGTGCATTCCCGGCAGCATTAGAGAAGCAGAAAAGGATCCAATGATACATCCAACCCAAAATCCCAGCCCATTTGGGATGCATTGTCTTCTCATGGAACACATGTGGTTTTTCGTCACTCGAAATGCGAAAATTTTTCTTTTTTACGAAGTCATCAACATGAAAATGGAAATGGGCCTCATTGATGAAGATGATTTTGTTGGAAAATTCCCAGTTCACTTTTAATAATGGTGAACTGCCTTAAATCGAATTGCCATAATGGTTTTGGCTGTCAACACACAGCAGCAGAAATGGCGCCAAATTTAAATTTTCCACTCTTGTTGGGATATCTTTTAAAAGAAGACAAAAGTGCATGGCTGCATTCAGGAGTTTCCTTTTTCTCAGTTGATTAAAAGTTTGTAAATAAATACACAGATGATGTTTCTTTAAACCTTCTGGTTAGAACTTAAAAATTTCATTTACTATATGATCTGCCTTAGGTATATACGTCACCTTTGTCTCCCTTCTTGCCTTGAGAAACTGACAAAACTGGCCCTGGAGATTTTTATAAGAACGGGCATAAGCTTGTTCGTTTTTCCCTCTTAGAAAAGATTAGTAAGTATTCCATCTTCCCCTGCTTATTTATATGCTGATGGATGGATCTGAAAATCTCTGTAGCCAAAGTCCAGTCTTCCCTTTTAGGATGATAGTTGTCGGCTTCTGCTTGGTTTTCAATTACAACAAACCCTGAAAAGTGCGTCTGTGTAAGAAGCTTTAGACTTTTTTTTTAACCAGCTATTATATAGTCCCCGTCTAGGTTTACTAGGAGCGTGATTGTTTGGGAGATCCTATAGACATAACCTTGTGAATTCTTCCGTATAATTCAGTACCTGTGAATGTGTAATACTTACGTATCAAATGAAGGATTTACAAATGGTGTACAAAAGACGTATTCGTGAAAAGTTTTTACACCTCTATATTACACTATTGTAAGAAAATATTTTCTTCTGGTGGTATTGCTTACAATACCAAGTACACAGTACTGTTATAAAGAATACGCCTTTATGTAAATCGTTGGCTTGCGCGATAGTTAGAAACTGTTTTCTACCCCGCAGAGCTACGCGTCGAGGCTGATGATGATTTCCCCACTACCAAACCACAAGATTGACAATCATTTTCTTTAAATACGATAAAATTAATTGAAATCATCAGAAGCATAAAAACAGGCTTCCGATCCTGTCGAGCTCAAATTATTATCAACTCTTCAATAAATTTAACCTTAGGATGTTAAGCAGGCAACCTAGTTTCAAAAAAATCTAAAAAATTACATCCTTTTATGGTTATTAATTGGAATGAATAACCAAAGGCTTTTCACACCTTTTTTAATTTAGATTGTTGTATTGACGAGTTGATTTCAATCCGCACTCGCAATACGGCCCATTGTCACCCTTCTATGCTCTAAATCAATCATCTAAGGCTCATGGAATATAATAGTATCTCTTATAAATTCAAGAATTTCATCAGTTTTATTACTACTTTTTTCAGGAGTGGTAGGAGATTATTTTTAAAAATTATCACTATTAGTAATTATCACTAATAGTAATAATTAAATTTCTTTTAATTAAAATTATAAATATTTAACACTCCATGTTCTATGTTTATTAAGATAGCTATTTTCTTTAATCTCACTTCTTAATTTTTAACATATCCCCTTTTCTTTTTTTAGTTTTCTACACTGCTCTAATTTAACTCTGTCAGCATGCTAAGAAATGCAACTTCATTATCCAAATATAACCAGTCTATTATTAAATGAAATCGTCGTTAATATCACTAATTGAATAGCTTCCGTTTCACCTCTTTCCGATTAGGTCGTCGTACCAATTTCTTCAAAAATCCTTCACTGCTGCTGTATGTTAATGAATAACACAAATTGACGCAAATGCAGACCAAAATACATTGGCATTGCTTCAAAGATCCATTAAATTTCATCAAAACCTGATTATCCATAAAATCTTTTGGCGTTAGATTGCAAAACTGTTGTCATCATAGAATCGTAAATTTACCTTAAGATTCTCCAACTGAAACGGGTTTCAACAAGTTTCCTACTTTTCTTTATTTTTATTTAGTGTCAGGCTTTTATAAATATTTAGTCAGCGACATCAGTACAACTTCTGAAATTGATCATCACGACAATGACGTTTCGGCTGCGATTGTTGTTATTCTTCTAAACGACAGCAAAATTGAGTTTTCAACTTTTTCATAAAAGCCGGTCCTTAAATTCAAACAGTTTACAAAAAAAAGTAAAATAAAAAAAAAGTCAATCGACTTTGACGTAGTTGTCACCGTCATCTTTATCGGCCGCATGTTATTATGATTAGTGGTGGTAAAAAGTTGTGTCAATGTCAATAAACTGGCGAAATTGCCTTTTTAATTTGATAAACAGGGAATTTCCGTAGATTTTCCGGAATGGTATCAATCTTGTATGTTTTAGTGGTCTTTAATTTCTAGCAGTCTCAGGTCAAGCTATTTTTGATTAGGTTTTCTAGAATTTGACCGTGTGCTTGGAGACTATAATAATTGCTAATAAAAATGTCTGTGGTTTTATAGTCTCATTAATATTGAAAATAGCTTTATTTATCCGGTTGTAAAATTTTTATTGAAAAGTTTCAAATAGATCTGTCTATGAACGTTTTGTGTTATACCTGGAAAAAAAAGCGGATTAATAAATTTGTTTTATAGGCAAAATGTGACTTGTTTTGTATTTCTCTGTATTGCTGAAGTAATTTTATGATAGCTCTGTTTTAATTTTAAATAACGATTACATCACATTTATTACAATTTCATATTTTTAAGATCAGTAAATAAAAACATTTCGTGGTAAAATTTATATTTTAGTATGAAAACAAAGAGCCTTGTGGTTTGTTCAATTTTTATTTTTGAAATGATTTACATCGCTCCTTTTTTAAAATAAAAACCACGATCCAATTTTTACACTGATATTATAAAAATATTTCGATTACTGCATGGAGTGAAAAGTCCGCGGCTTAATAATAAAAAAAATTAATTTTTGCATATAAAATAATTTTTATTCTTTGACACAATCTCCTTGAAACGAAATGCACTTCTTCCAATGGTTTTTTAACATTTTGATACCCTTGGAGTTATACGAGTTGTCAAATTTTGCAAAATAGACCTCCGTTTTCGATATCACCTCCACATTGGTGTGAAATCTCTTTCCCTTTGGTCATCTTTTTAAATTAGGGAACAAATAGTAGTCAGTGGGGCTGAGATCTGAAGAATATGGTGAGTGAGGAAGTAATCGGTAACCCAAAGAATCCAATTTCATCATCGATTTTATAGATGAGTGTGCTGGTGCGTTGTCATGATGAAACAAGATTGTTTTTCTTCTTCTTCAAATGCGATCATTCAACCTTTTGTCCAATAATGTAACATAGTGCTCGCCAGTTATTGTTTTTCTTTGGAATCCAAATTCTGACCACTTTTAAAAGTTCGATCTTCTAATTTTTTGTTTTCTAAAAGTAATATAACCTTTAGTTGGTATTATGGGGCCCTCAGGCATTCCTTCTTGTTGTCCTTACAACAAAATAGAAAACTTATAATACACTCATTATTAGTCTTCAGGTTGGCAAGTTATCAACAATGATCTCTTCATAGTGATACCATAACTTTGATTCCTTCAGAAACTATTAGAGCTGATTTAAAACAAAATATGGGGATTGTTAGTGTACTCTACTTACGTACGAATCCTCATTCCTACTTTTTTAAATTTAGAACAAAATGTCAGTTTTGTTATGAACAAATACAATTTTTTTGGAAGGAAGGAATATTCTAGATATCCAGTGGAACTTTCAAAAATCAGAAGTAGAAGTAGTGGATTAAACTTTCTATTGATTTCGCGATAATTTTTGAAATGTTTGCGTCACATGAAGTCCAATGTTCTTCCCTTGCTTGATCGTTACATTCGCAAAGAAAACAAACATATACATATTTAATTTGTACTCGCAATAAGGGACAACCGATTATATTGTCAATTCTCGATATATTGTCAATATATTTATCTCTCCGGACTCAGAATCTCCAAAATTCTGATTCAGTAAAATAGTTATTCGTGAAAAATCTCTCTAGAAGTTCGAAACCACTAAATTATGGAAATATGGTCAATTCGGACGACTTCGAACTTTTATTCCGTCAATTTTTTTCTATCCAACAACTCCACAATGGTCCTGTGTATGTGTATGTGTATGCTGTGATAACTATTTGTTCTCTCCACTCCCAGACATTTTTCTCCAATTACTGTCTTCACTTTAAGTTCAATTTACCACGAACTGGTCATTTATCTGGGTATATGAACTCTCGGTTGGGTACTTCCATTGAGACTTACCTTACCTGGCGAGAATTTATATTTTTACATGACCTGCGGCTTCTTGTCCCAAGGCGCAGACCGCGACAATGAGAATAATCTTACTTTGTCCAAGGCATTCGAAAATGGAGTTCCCTTCCTAACAGAATTCAGCTTGAGGGCTCCATCAGACGGTTCCCAGAATTTATTAAAAAATTCTTGTAGATGGAATATATTCTCTCTTTGTCTTCCTTATTCTGTCTGAGGAAGCTTGTAAGTTTCTTGACAGTTGGAAATGTGTCATATTCCAACTCTTGCTTTGTTGCAGGTGCAAAAGATCCTGCTCTAAATTGCTCTAAGTTGCTTTGCTCTTTTTCATCAAACAGAAAAAGAGCAAGTAGAGCAGTGCTAAATTGATCTTTTTTACTCGGATCCAGTCACCGAACACACCTATTGTATCTATCTTTTTCTTACGTATGTCGTTTTTACTTGTTTTTATTTTTTATTTTTTATTTTTCATTTTCTTTTACTTTTATTGAATTTTCCATAATTAATATTTGAATTGTATTTAAAACTTATAACTGCATTTAGGTATTATTTTACGTATTTTATTGAAGTCAGGAAAAAATTATACCATTTGTAAAATATCAACACTAATTTGAAAAGATTTTCCGTACTCCCGTCTGTCTGATTTCTCTCAAAAAGGCCCCTAACCCTCTCCCACGTATTTGGGGTTCAGGTATCCAACAATCTTAGTCGGACAGATCATATCTTTGTTATTGCAAAGATAATGCCGGGGCTTCCTGAAGAGATACAAGAAATATTTTATCCCATTTGACCTATGTGTCATCTTTAGGGCTCATATTAAACTCAGATTTGAGTATTATAATTCACAATTTGAGCAGGGGCAGGACGGTACTGCATTCTTGAAGATTGTATATCGCGCATCAATTCTGATCTAAATAAAATCTTCACTTGGTCCAAAAATAACCGATTACAGTTGAATCCCGGTAAGTCGCAATGCATATATTTGTATAATAATGAATTGTTCGTGTCTGATGTCCCACCAATACTTTTCAATGATCTTGTTTTGCTAATGTTGTGCAAAGTAACTGACCTCGGGATTGTTCTGAATAATCATATGAAATGTTATGATAATGTTAAAGCGAGACTAGGCAAAATATACGGTGGACTGCAAAGGCTATACGTAAATTTTGTTCTGGTCGAAATTGACGGGTAGATGGCACCTTACGCTATAAATCTAGAATTGTGGCGGGCCGCACAAAAACGTTTCATGCGTCTTGGTCTGCCCTGCGGATTGGGAACAGGTTACCATTTTCTGTTTTTCCCATTGACTGTACACCGCAGTTATTTAAGCAGAATGTGCACCGACACTTCCGCTCAATCTCCTAATTCCTTTTCCACATCCTAACTTTCCTTCCTCTAAGGCCTCCTGAGGTTTAGCTGCACCGTAAAAAAAGTCGTATACATACTGACGAATGTGGTTAATAAGATACTTTTGTAGTTGCTTCGTAATTACTTTAAATTGTTTTGTTTCTTATATTTCTCCAAGAAATGAGAGGTTACAATTTTTTTGGTCCGACACGAATGAATTAAATGTCCATATTTTTAGAAAATTTTATATTTTCGGAATGAAAGGGGAGTTTATGATGTTCAGGCAGGTGTACGATGTTTAACTACAAATTTCCGCAGCAATTTTTTTTCATGTAATTCTTTTTCATATCCAAGCACTCATTATTTAAAAAAAAACTACATTAAAATTAGTTGGTTCCGACCAGGCCTGCAAATTACTCATCATAAACAAATCGCAGAAAAAACAATAAGAAAAAAAAACCAATCCAAAAATAGGCAAATGTAAACAAATTATTGAATAGTCTTGCAGCAGTCACAGAGGAAGAAGAGAAAGAGTAATCTGTTGGTGTAAGAAATGCTCAATAAAATTCGAAAGGAAAAAACATCGAATTCACTATCATCTGTGGCTCTACGGAATCTATTTTCAGAAATCACTTTGTTTACAGAATCGCAATGTCTTTCTTAATTTCGCTCTGTTTCTTTTACGACGATTGGGGTTTTGTTCCGTTTATGATGTCGTAACAATTGCTCGCGCCCATTAAACAAACATAATTTGAATAATTAATTAATGTTACAAAAAAGTATGTACATAGTTCGCATAAGAGGTTTTATGAATGTTGTGTGTTGCACAACACATTTAATGATTGCTTTTAAGATAATCTGAATATCTAACTCTAGAGTAGGAAGACGAAGAATACAAGAATGCATTTAGTATCTCCCTGAGCAATTTGTCTTCTTTAAATGAGCATAGAACCCTAAAGAAAGAAGTACATTATTCCGTGGGTACTCCACAGAGAGAGGGGCATACACAATTTTCTCTTACAGTGCGACTTCACTTCCAGAATTTTTGTGGAGTTTTTGTTTTACATAAAGTTCCCATATCATCCCCTATTTAACTAAAGTGTCCTGACCATTTTAACCATTTTTGGGAAGAAGTCAACGAACGGAAACAAGGTCATGTTTAGAATTTCTGTATGCAATTTAAAGCGCATGTGCAATTTTGGAATGTTTTGAAAACCATCAAGATTACATTGGTGGAAGGGAGCAAATCTGAAAATCTAGATCTAGAACATGCAATTAATTTTCCCTTTCGATTTTTGGGGTTGAGATAGAACTTAACTGATGCCAAAAACATGGAAATAGGGCAGAAAATGCAAATAGATAACCATACATGAGAGTTTGTGGGAAATTTCGGATTACACGATGTTGGTCTGGTATCCTTGTAAAATCTCTCTATTGTTTGGGACTTTTATGAGCGAGAATTATGTATTGTATGTATTTTGTTGAAATTGCTACAGTTTTGTTGTAAAAATATGGGTGAATGCCATAAATTGCAATCTTTTGACTGACGATTTATATATCAACTCCTGCTCTAGGGATTAGAATTACAAGAACCAAAGTCTCTCACGTGACCAGACGAAAAAGTCACATGTTAAATATTTTCTGAAATCATTATTTATTTATTATTTATTTCATTTCTAATAATTTTCGCTTTTTTCGGCAATTTAAAGTTCTCATATCACGCTGACATGATTTGTTTGTTTGGAAAAACAGTGTTCGATTGCATTTACTAAAAAAATTTTAGTGACACATTAGAATACGACACCCGAACACATTCACCTTGAACGTGATTTATAACATTTAAAACAGGTCACTACTGTGAATTTGAGCCTTTTATTATGTTACAAATTAGCAGCATGTGCAGAAATACTATGAAATTCTGAAAATTGATCGTAATTACCCAGTTGAAAAATAACACAATAAATAAATAGCTAAAATAGCTGGGGTTTTTATAATTGCTTATTGCACAATATGTCGCACTTTTGCACCATATTAAAAAAAAAACTCTGGTCATGAGACGGACACGATGCCATCAAATGACAACTGATGATTATCTAGCCACGAGCCGGTACTGAGTATCTATTTACACAGACACCTGATGCATTTTAACATTACACTTGAATTTGGAAAAAAAATGGCTTGAAGAGCTCTGTTGTGTAAAATTTGTTTACTTTCCTGATTTTAAGTGGGAATTGACTTTGAAATAGGCATCATGTACACTTTCAATTCTGTAGTTACCAGTTTTCTTGGAGAATTTTGTTCTGTCATTTATTCTACACGCTCGTTGTTTTAGGTGCTGGTAAATTATTACTAATATTGACTTTACGACAAATGGAAATGTTTTGTCAAAACACAAATGTCTATGGTGTTTTTTTCTTATTAAATTTCTGAAATTTGAATAGAAGTTTAGAACCTTGACATTCCTTCTCTATATTGTCATGTTTTGAATTTAATGCGACTTTTGTTGTTAGGTTGTTTTAAAACCATCGAAGTCAATACGTTTAGGCTTTCTGGTATAGCTTCATAGCTTTCCACAAGAACTACTTTTGATGCTATAGTGATAATCATCCGGACGATATGTTTACTCATACTCTGCCTCACAGATTTGAAATTGATATTATTACGAGCACTAATGATTTTATATACAGTTCATAGCAAGCCATGAATGTATTCTGAATGCATTGTGCAATGCATTACTGTCATCTATTACAGTAACGGTTACGTTTACATTACTGAGTGCACTACTTTGTATAAGCCACGTCCGCAGGTGTAATACATTACATGTAATGCATTAGTAATCCATGACGAATCTATGACATGTATCGATGCTTGTAATGCATTAAAAATACATTTGCAATGCATATCTGTGATTATTTCCGGAAATCTCTCTCATAAAGTTTTTACAATTTTTTTTTTAGAGCTTCCTTGCCTTTTACACAATCCCAATTGTAATCCACGGTTAATTCATCTCCCATAATATGTGAAAAATTATGCATTGTTTTCCATTTCGACAATTGTAGTTGAGAGATATCTTCCGCATACCCAGACTCTGTAGGTAGATTAATGGGCTAACTAAATCTATCATATTTTTGGATTTGTTGTCGCCGAATCTATAATGTGGTAATCAGGGTTCACACTAACTTATGATCCTTTTTTAGTTACTTATTCCAAGTATTTGCAATTATACGTTTTCGTTTTCTTACAAAAGGTTTTTATGGACTCCTTTAAAAAGAGAAACAACAAACCCTTTTAAGAAAATAACACAGGTCACACGTATATTACATGTAATGCATTGGTAATGCATTGCTAATGTATTGGTAATGTATTGGTAATGTATTTCATTTGTCGACACATTACATGTGGCGTTCTGGCTCATATTCACAGCTGGTGGGAAGAAAGACTTGATGTTCTTCGCTTCAATATTTCTTATCCGTTATGGTCTACCATCATCGTCCGCTTTTTGTATCAGCAAATTCTGGACTAGTTCTACTCAATCTTCCAAATTCTAAAATTCAATTTACATACCAAACTATATTTTGAAAGATATTCATCAAATAAGATATTAGAATTCGTGCACAATCTTAATTTTATTATGCGCTCTATTTTGACTACAGTGGTGTAGTTGCTTGCTTAATTTTGAAATAAATATTTTTCTGCTTTAAGTAACCGAAATCTTAAAATTATTTTTGATCGAGAATTTTGAAATTCAATTGATTTTAATTTTGGAATGTTTATTATTAATGATTCTAAATTTTAGCACGAAAAAAACATAACGCATTGGAGCTGGGATCGGACGAGCAATTTCTCGGCTTCCGGTGTAACTAGCTACCCAGGCATTATTTCCATGTTAGATTCAAAGCATCATGTTTTTTTCATACAGAAATTTAGACTCGTTAAGAATAAATGTTTCGAAATTAAGACTACGGAAATTTTAATTTTGGAATTCTGATTCTATCGATAAAACGTTACGAACTACTCCTTAGTTAATTTTGGCATGGTAACTTGCATCGATAGTCCATATAAACATTTGCAAGGCGTCATTAGAGGCGATCTTTAACGATAAAGTGATTTAAGATCATAGGCCATTCCTCTATGAAGTCTCACATCATGGAAAGGTATCTTCTTATTCTCCTCGTTGAGTTTTCCCAGGTTTACTACATATTAGTTTTACCGAGACAGTTGTTTGGACTTAGGTCATAAAGTCTTGTTTTGTTAATAAAGGGTTCAATTATTGGATACCTTGGTGAGTGTCGATGGCATGATGGTCTAGGCAAGAAACCATACCGACGAGATCGAGCCTTGCCATCAGATCGAAACGCTCCTAAATATTTTTTAAATTCTAGCAATTTACTATCTAATTCCATTTTGAAAAAAAAAAAAAATATTTCAATTTTCTTGTTTACAATAGACCTCAAGCAAGTGAAAAATTATTAGATTTTTAAAATCAAAGTTCAATCAAGTGTTCTTTTTCCCTGTTTGTAATTGTTTCTTTATTTATTAAATAATAAGAAATAAAAGTGAACTTGAGGAGCCAGAAAAAATAAAAAAAATTTTTGACGTAGTGTGGACAAGTCCGGTTTTGTTCGCCAGCTCCTCAAGTAAAGAAAGTAAAAAAATTTAATTTAAACGGTTTTATTGTAAAGAAACATAATAATGATGTAGATAATGTACTAAAAACTTAAAAATAATTTTATTTTAGTCTGATCAATGCTCTAGTAGATTGATTAGGAGAGTGGTGTGATGACTGGTACCTGGTACCTATCTAATTATTTTATTTTATTTACAATTTTTTAGATTTTTATTTAGTTACTTAATACATATTTCTCATTCTATTTAGTTCATTTAGTGTCTCATTATTACAAGGTCTCTTTCCTGTGAGTTTGTTGCAATCTAACTCCTCAATACATAATTCTTCCAAAGACTTTACTCGACTCAGTGCCACGTAAGCTTGCTCTTCCTCAAACACATTTCGTGCCTAAATATACAACTGCGTGGTCTACAGTGCTGCCTTGCATTTTGTGTATAGTGAAAGCCAATGACAAAATTAAGGGTAATATCCTTCTTTCAGCCGTCCCATAATTGAACTTTGCTGGAAACAGTATGGCTTTAGGATGAATACGGTGTACGACATCTCTTCCAAAGTCGATTCGAACTGACGGTACATCTGTTTCGTACATTTGTCTTTGACGAAACTGAGGCCAAACAATTTCAGTGATGTAGCCGATAGCGCCGTTTATCAATCCCTTTCAAACGTCAATATTGATCCGTAACATAACTCTTGCTCCTACAAATATTTCAAGTTCTGTCGGCAAGACTCCAGTCTTGTTTATGTCTGGTAGTATTATATTATCCAGATTCAAATTATCTGTATTTCGTGTGGCGTCAACTAACTGGTCCCATGCTTTTATTTTATAAATACTAGCACCCGAAGCTTCCTTTTTCATTGTGTTGCAGTTTCTGTTTTATTTTTGCTTTCTTATTATTTTTTACCACTTTGTTCCCATGAGTAATGGACATTATAACGGACGACGACCCTCCCCACAGGTCCAATAGGGGGTCAAGGCTTTTATTCAATAAGATGTGCCCAAGTCTTGAGGGATAAACGACAACGATATATCATTCTTATCCACCCTAATGCCACACAGTCCTTGGCATGCTTTAACCTTTTATCTTAACTTGGGTCGTGTACCGCTAACGACGTATCATTTTTAGCCACCCTAATGCTATACAGTCCTCGACACGATACGAAATCTTGACTTGGGTGGGTCGGGTCGGGATTCATACTTGAATCACGATTAAGTTGACAAAGTCCTTTGCTTTGAATAGATGCCCAGATCTCAGTTTTAATGTATTGACTGTCTAAACTCTACGATCCGCCATTTTGTTTTGGACGCCATTTTGGATTAGCAACTTTTTTCTAAAGTGTACTGTCTTCTACTCGTCAAGCCATTTCATTTGATACCCATATTGAGAGAGTTGAAAAAAAATGTAATCCGCCATTTTGTGGCGGCGGCCATATTGGATTTACAATGAGATACTGAATGTATATGATTGTATTGTCATCAGAACTAAAGATGTGTACCAAATTTCAGATCAATCGGTCAACAGGAAGGGGGTAAAATTTCAATAACTAGATTCGACCCACACAAGACACAAACAAACAAAGCTTCTCATGTTTTTATATTGTTTCTGCATTGGAGCAAGGTTAAAAGGGTTGCTTGCACAACTTTTGAAAAATAGGATGGCTTCCAAATTATTTACAGGTTACCTACGAATATTGAACAGATAGCCGCGGAGAATTAACTTCTTGCTTTATACTGTCTTTCCCTTCCTACACCTGGGATATTATGTAATTGATCTAAACTTATTATAGTTTTTTTTCTTGTTAAATTTGTCAGGATGTCAACTTACGAGACATCCACTTTCTGAATGATAAATTTGGAAGATACGTAGTCGTTCTGATGTTATAAAATATTCCAAAACAATAACATTAACAATTATAAATATTTACGAAAATCATTTGAGAACTTCGCAGCGTTGTAGAAAATAATGAGAAAATTTTAAACAGATATTTCAGAAATGTTTAATTTAAATATTTTCAATATGTTTTCATCAAATTAAACATAGCTTCCGGCTACATTTCAAAGTAATATCCATGAAATCATATCAGGCATTCATATTTGCTTGAATTGTACAAAAAGTGACTCTGGATAATTCAGCGAACCATGAAAACTTTTCGCATTTCATGAGCTTTTACATCTTCGGTACTTTTACAAAACAACAAAACTTTTGCTTTCCCTATGAATATAACCTTGAAGTTGAGAAAAGATAAGGCATACAACAGAGCTTACTGATGGCAAGAGACAAGCATACAAATGAGCTGGATATTTGCTAGAACTCCATGAAAGTGCTTTGCTTCTATTTCTTTGCCTATACTATAAAAACCTATATTCGAAGCGGGCGGCATGCTGTATAATGAATGCTTTTAAGAAATCTTATACTCAGTACATATTTATATGATGCCATCTGTGAAAATATTTCACCCTCACAACTTCTTGAAATTTATTATATTACCATCGAAAAACTCGTATCCTTTTGTAATTTTTACCACTCAGTGGAACGGGGGTGTGAAAAATATCGTGACTAAAGTTATAACTGAAAATTATAAGGATGCCTCCCATAATAAAAAACTAAAAGGGAAAATTCCTACCTATTTGAATTTTAACGAGCTCCTAAAAAGTTACATCATCATCATCTGGCAATACTGAACGAATAGGATATCTTTCACCTCATTTTCCCAAAAAATTTCTGAGCATGTCAGTCACGTGCAGGATTTGCAGAAGAGGGAAAATGGAAAACACTTTCAAACTACTGAATCTTGGGGTAGGAGGGTAGCTTGAATTATTTTACGTGTATCCTAGCACGAAATCCCGCCAGTCGAAGTTGGCGTCTTCTTGTGTCGTTTCCTTATACGCAGCATCAGTTCAATTCTAATGCCTGCATTGAGTAATTCGGCTTTCACCTTTGAGTCATAGATGTTTCAAGATTATGACAAAGGAAGTAATAATAGTCACCGAAAAGTTTCGTTCTAATTAAAAAAAAAACAAAAGTTCTCCGATTACTTGGTGAAGAAAAAAAAAACACCAAAAATCGCAAAAAAAGTCCATCGATTGTCTTCAGAAGGGTTCAATGTTCGGCTTTTTCCTTGCTCGTGCTTCTATGAATTCCGATGGCGGCCTCCACAGTACGCGTCATATCATTTTTGTCACAGTTGAGCGCGAATCGTTGAGGAAAGTTCACACACATTTTGGTGAGACTTCCCGTCCCCAGATTCCAAGTAGGACACTCTTGATTCCAAGCCAAAAATATTTTGATTAGGATCCGGGTCATTCGTTCTCCACAGTGGTGATAACCAAAGATACTTTTACGAATTCTATTAAAGTGCAACGTTGGATTGAGGAGGAGCCAATTAGTGTAGCAGGCCCCAGTTGTGTACTATGATGTCGATAGTATCTATGTTGGTGGTGGGTGCTCTAAAAAAGTGAATCTGAATACATGACAGCAGAACCAGAAGTGTTCCTCCAGTGATTTTATAGTGTGACATAATCGCCGGTGCTATATAGTACAGGTGTCACTATTTTCTAGTGCTCTTGAAGGTTATTTATTTACTTGTTTGACGGTGATTTCACGGAGCGATGAATTTTAGATTGATGCTAATCAGTGTAGATTAAACGTGGATTTTAACTTATTTGAGCGGTAATTATATTGTAGTCACGTCACAGGTCTGATTTTATTTTTGCTGTTTTTTTTTATTTTCAATATTTTTCAATGATTTTTATTGGCGATGTGATTTGCAATTTCTACGCAATAATTTTTTCAGTGGGCTAGTAAATTCCGGGATTCCTATTCGCACGTGCGTAGTGGAAGGTCAGGGTTTCATTCAAAGTCACGTAATGCGTATTTTTGCGGAATGTATGTATATAATAATTTTAAAAATGGCAAATCCTAATTTTAGAAATAATTAATTTCAAATGAATGGAGTGCGTTAAAGTAAATCGGGATTCTATTATTTTCCCGTGTTCCCATGATGCACAGAAATCTATTTCAGGGAATTTCCTGAAATTAAACCAAATTTTCAGTGATTTTTTGAGAATAAAATATTTCGTTGTATATGTGAAGCAAAATTATTTTACTGAGATGAGAGTTGCTTGATATTTTTTTTTTCCCAAAATGCAGAAATACAATCTTTCAATTCAGATAATATTACAATTCCAATATTAGTGTTCTTGCTACCAGAAACCGGCTTCCCATTGAACAATTGTTCGCGATTTTATCGCCGTAATGTCACTATTGCTCGAAAACTATAAAAACAATTAAAAAACTTTTAGACGCTGCTCATATTTTTGAAAGCCTTTGAAATTTATGAAATCTACCTCAAATTCGTTGTTTTTATAATCGATTGTCATAATTGTGTATTTTTTAAGAAAAAATTATTTTGAGCGTCCTAGGCGTCCTACTGATGTTTTTACGAGACAGATGTTATGTTAAATGCGGCTCTAATAAAGCACTAAAAAAAGAAACAAATAGTTAGAAAATGTGTAGGACTGTTAGACGAAGTAAAGAAAGACCTGGTGCATGGTTTTTTTTTTGTAGGGAATTTTATATCTGTATTGAAAATTGAATGAATGAATCCATTACACTCAAAAGCTAAAGGAATATAAGAACAATAACTCTTATTAAACATATAAGCCGTGTAACCTTACTACATTATTATTACAATCACATCATAGTTGGATTAAGCCAACGGTCAGAGTGGTTTAGTCAAATGTTACGGAGGTTGCAATCCTTCTGTTCTCCACCACCCGGGAAAATGTATAGGACTAAGATCCTTTTCCACGTTATCCAAACCTTGTAAAAAAGGTTTTCTACAGTTTTTAGAACTTTCCGAATTTTTAGTCGAAGCCATCTTAAAACCACCGGCTTAAAAGTTTGTAATATTGAGAGAGAACGAAAGGTATCACCCATATTTAGTGTTCATTTTCTATCAATATAACCCACCAGTATTCGGGACACCGTCATAAATACAACTTTCATATTTCTTTCTGTTAAGACTCACGCTTTCAGTCTAATATCAGACTGGACCCTTAAAATTTTGGATTAGAAAACACAAAATGTACGACAAATTTTCGCACTAAACAACATTTCATTTTAATTAAAATAATTTCCATCAGTGTCTGTATTTTACTGTCATTCCAGTCTTATATTATAAATTCCGTTGTGATCCAAGGACTTGTGTGTGCTGTTTCAAAAATCCTTCGACGTCTTTTTTGGGGTCTCTATCGTTTCTCAAAAATTTGTTCAGTATTTTGAAAAAAATGGAAATCCTTTGGAAACTTCCGCTCAGTTTTCTTCCGGTGATTTCTTTTGTATGTGGCCCAGCGGTGTTGTGCAATAGAATGGCATTCTTTCAATTAATGCAGGCTGCACCTTTTGAAAGTTGTAATGAAAGTTGTACCATTTTTGCAACATAAGTCTATGATATGATGGCATATTAGGTCTGTATGTTTGAAATGCAGCCAGTTTTAGTCCAAAATTCGGCAGCTATCAGCTGATATAAAAGAGGTTATGTGATGTGTTTTAGTTACATTCTGAGTGGTAGGGAAATGATTATAATTAAATTGTATCAAAAGTAATGAAATAGCCATAATAAAAAACATTCAAATAAGTGAAAAGCGATAACAGGGACAATTAATCAAATGAGGTCGTGGGACATAAAAAAATGCTGCTGGAAACAGTCAGAAGAGCGCGTATGTTTGAAATCCCTGCCACCAAAATAATTGCAGACCTATTCTCGCGGAAGAAAATTTTAATTAATTATTTTAGCTAAACACCACTAAACATTAAAAAAAAATCTTCTGGGGGTAAAGGGCTTCTTTAGACATCTGTGATGACCCGTGCTTGCCTTAACTATGTTAACTAGGTTTTCTTCCCTTTTTAACATATATTACATCATTTTCGTTACAGGCAAATATTTTGTCCAAAAAGGTATCTCGCGTTGCTTTCGAAAACGAAATAACAAACAAATGCAATAGACTAATGCCTTATTTTCTTCTGCAAGTTCATAAGTTCAATACAGTCCTTATGAAACTAGTTTCTTCTCTCACTTTCAATTTAGTTCAACATAAGAATCTCTCATTCTATTTTTTAGCATGATTACAAAATTTCTTGACAAGTTTTCTTATTATAAAAAGAAAAAATTAACCCAGTGTTACCGTTTTTTTTAACTCCGTTCTCAGAACTAAATTACTTACCTACCAAGAGATTTTGGAAAAATATGAAATTTTCTGCAAGAAAGACCAATCCTTTCAAGGACAACAGAAATTTAGGTATTAGATTAGACTGCTGGTGAATCCAATTCCATCTCCCATCCTAATCAAGACTGCCCTCCTCCTTCCTCTGTTCTTTCGCATGTTTTCTCTCGCTATTTCTCCTTTGTTGCGGGAAGTGAGACTGATGTCTAATGATGCTAATGTCCATCTTAAGGGCGATCTACATTTTGAGTTTATTAAAATACTGCTGTTTTCCTTTTCTAAACTTTTTAATTCTCTAAAGCTCTACAGTTTTTCCCATTCCGATTTCCTTATTTTCTTTTCTTTCTAAGGCCTTTGCGAAAATGTGACATTACCAGCCCTCCAATTGTATTAATAATAATAATCTTTTAATTTATTTTATATTATATATAGCTGTACCGCTATTTTGATCAAGGACTCCAATGACATTCGTATGCCAACCAATTCACATTACTTGTTATCCAGATTTCTCTAAAGCCTTCGCATCAAGTAAATCACAGTATTCTTCTAAGTAAATCTTTCCGGAAGTTCAATATTTCGATTTTTGCATGCAACCTGCTTCCTCAGTAACAAGTAGCAAAATGTTTTCCTTGGCAAAAGGTTCTCAAACTTTCTTCTGCTTAGTAGTGGTGTCTCGCAAGGGTCTATTTTGAACCGATGCTATTTTCTCGGTTATTGAATGATATATAAAAATTTTTTCCCTTCTAGACTGATCCGACGATAAGGCTGATAACTTTTATTAATCAAGAATGTTCCTTCATATGTACGCCGGATGGTATTTGTGTTTACTTGCTTTTTAACTCAAGCTCAATGTCGCCCTTAACACCGCAGTTAAATGTGATTTTGGACTACGTCGCTTCACCCATGTTAGTGGTTATTTAAGTAGGGAAATTTTTGAATACTTTAAAGCTATAAAAGTTGATTCTGTACTTTCAAACGGCAGTTTACTTAAATTGTTTCTCTTTTTTCATCTTATCGCTTATTTTTTCCTTTATTTCTTTTATTTGGTAATTCTAATTAGTTGAGTATATATGCCTCCAGGTGGACGAAAGCATTCAGAAAGCTCTAGAAATAAAATTTATACTCGTTCGCCAAGTGCTTCAATTTACAATTTTCAATGTGGGTTATGATCTTGGAATTCTCCCTTATCTAATTCGTAATAGCTTCCTTGTGAAGTCATTCAAATGACAGGTAGGTGATATGTCGGATAAACCGACATTTGATAGAATCTTCATGACGTTCTCATAGAAACTTCAAAAAGCTGTCCCCTTCATAATAATTGAGTATGTATGATTAACGCCGACATCGCAAGTTGTGCCGTGCGGTTTCATACACGAACTCTAAAAACGCCTTCATCTTTGTTCGTCAGTGGAGTGAGCATTTCAAACGTATCTAACTTGAATACCTTGAGATATAGATATCTAATAATCTTATTTGGGCTATTGCCAAGAATTTCATAAGGGCCTGAGTTGCAAGAAACACCGCACCCAAACTGACCTAGAGCTTATATATAAAACTCATATTAGACCTAAATTTGGAAATTTCCATATTTGGACAAGGGCTGGACGTACTGCATTATTCGTGTTGGACAAAGTTCAAAAGAAAGCATTCAAACATAGTGGCGACAAGGCGATTACCTTCAAAATCGATTCTCTGGGGTACAGACATAATTTCGCATGTGATACACTCTTTTGTTGCTAAATATCGTCTCATTTATTGACTCTTTTTTTGATCAACTCAAATTGTGAGCGGACTCAGTCAGAATACTGTCACTGCTTGAGCTCGCTTAGAAGTAAGTCCGATCAAATTTAAGTCCGTTCAGGTTTGAGTTCACTCAAGTTTTGAATCCGCCCTATTTTGAGTCCATTAAAATTTAAGCGTAGATTGTATGATCGGCCTCGAATTTTGACCGGTCTCAAATTTTGATCGGGTTCAAATAACGCAAATATTGATCGGACTCAAATATGAGCGGGTTTAAAACTTGATCGGACTCAAACTTGAGCGGACTCAAACTTGATCGGACTTAAACTTGAGCGGATTCTAATTTTGATCGGACTCAAATTTTGATCGGACTCTAATTTTGATCGGACTCTAATTTTGATCGGACTCTAATTTTGATCGGACTCTAATTTTGATCGGACTCCAATTTTGATCGTACTCAAATTTTGATCGGGACTCAATTTTGAGCGGACTCAAATTTTGATCGAATTCAAATGTTCATCGGGACTCAATTTTGAACGGACTCAAATCTTAAGCGGGCTAATTTCTAAGCAAACTCAAAATTGGAGTGCGCTCTTAATTTGAGTCGATCATTGAGTTAATTCGAAATTTGAGTTTCTTGCCACCCTGTTTACAACTATGTGCCGATTAAATTTTAATTTATATTTTTCGGCGAAAATTTTGGATGTAGCGATTCCCGGTTAGTGACGGTACTGGACCAGGTGCAAGTAGGAAAAAATATGTCTATAAAATCAGTTTCGGGTTTCGGCGTAGAGGTAAAAAACACAAAAATGACAGACTCCACCGAATTTCAGTTACAAGTTTTTCACATTTTGTCCGTATTTATCCAGAAAAATATTCTATGATTTTTTTTTTAGCTTAATTAAAACATTTCAGAAGTTTTCAAAATTTGTTCTGGAATTGTTGTTTCGTTTACCAACTGTTCTGGGCAATTTATTACTGAGTTCACGATTGTTTAACAATGACAGTAGGTGTTAAAATGTCTTGTACACAATTGATCATGCGATGATGTAATAAAGTGGAAACACTCGTTCCTTTTGCTATTTGCCTTTTAGAGAGAATATCATACTTAAGATCCAATAAAGATGCTTTTATTCGGTAATTAGTGACATTATTGTTGAAATTTATTTGGTTGTCAGTTGTTAGTAATCGTGTATTCAATAAAAGTAAGATACTTTCATATAGACCAAAATATCTAACGTGCGTGTTAGGCAAAAATGCAAGATCGCCACAAATCCACTGAATTTGTTTACCTCAATTCTTTTTAAAACTTTTTATGTATATACTCAAACGTAATTCCGGAGCAATTCGAAAATATCTTACACAATACATTTGCTCTTTGCATACAAATGTCGTTTTTAGAACCATTTAATTATTTTCTATTTACCAAACAGATATTTTCCAATTGGTAAAATTTGCGTGGGTGTCTTATTAGTTATGCAATCACGCCGATTTGATGTAAAGTGTATACTCAGAGACATTGTAATGGGTAATAATAAAACTACAAACATGACTTCAGTAAATATTACTACAGCGTAGTATTTTTATCTCATTGTTATTCCATCCACAATGGATTGCATGCATTTTCTTTTAGTTATTGTTAGCAATATCGAACATGAGAACGTACTACAATTTCAAAAGACTTCAATTTACCTTTAGAAGTCAAAATTTTTTTGAAAGATTCCTCTCCTTATTATTCTAAAAATTGTACGAAAATTATCTTTTGGATCTAAAATTATAAGTCACCTTTTAAGAGTTTGCATACGTGTAACAAGAAAGTTAAGTGACCCCTTAATATTCAACCAACCATACGCCAAGATATGATAATATAAAGAAAAATTAGATGCAAATTGAAATTGGATACAAACAAGTCAAGTGACTTTTAATTTAAATGGAAAATATGCAAATTAGGAGATGTTGTCCGTACTAAAATGGAAGTGTAGCTGGCAGTTAATTGAATAAAAAGCTTATTCTTAGATGTTTTGTACTTAAATTACTATAATACATTCTGTAATTTGCAATATTAACGCAAATATCCTTCGTACAAGCATATATGAACGAAGAGATATTTTGATAACATAAATTTATGAGGAAATTGAACTTAGTACGGATCGATGAATGATGAACATTGAGTGGGATTTGGAACGGCAGAAAGTTTTCCTTGTCTTCCCTTGACCTTTGATCTATAATGGGATTATGTTTGTTGTCTTTCATTACACTCATACTATGAAGGTTCTCCTCACATTTGAACTAGCAAAACAAAATGGAATATAAAGAGCTAATCTTAAATTGTTTGCAAAAATTCTTTAAATATTAACATTAGAACAACCAAGTGCAGAGCATTATATAGAAAGGGAAACAGAACAAGGTCGGTTTCGGGGACTTAATGGGGATTGTAAAGTACACAAAAAGATTGCATATTTAATTACAGCTTTTTTTCAAGATTTTTCCGTGTTTATGTGAAAAAGCGGCAAAAAAATTCCAAAATTTTGATTTTGAAAAATCGTAATTCTTACACTAAGAGGAGTAGGAGGGTTAGGTAAGCATTTATTTAGAAGCTCTCTATGATATGGCACTAGACGACTAGACAATACGAACATATATCAAGTTTAGCATAAGCTACCTGGCCTTCATCGTAAAAAACGACCAAAAAACCTTTAAGTGCTACAATTTTTTGTTTGTCTCATGAAGACCTATCACTTAACACCCGATCAATCACTTTAACTGGGACATCCTGTATGTAGCACCTACACTTCGAATGCAACCATTTCAAAGATATCTACGACCAAATCAAAATCAGGACCAACCAAATCAAGAAGAAGATCAAATAAATCAAAATCAATATCAAGTTTTTCAAAAATTTGACTTCCCGAAATCCAAATACAACCAAATAATCTTCAGTAATAACCATTTTAACATACACAATTGGTTATTATTGAAGTTTATTTGGTTGTACTTGGATTTGAAAGAGTTGTCAATTTTTTTTGAAAAAGTTGATGCTGATTTTGATCTATTTGCTCTTGTTTCTGAAAAAGGTAGCCTTGATTTTGATCTGGTTCTAGATATCTTTTAAATGCTTGCGTTTAAAGTGCAAATGTTCTCATTTACAAGAAGCTTGTAAAAATGTCATAAAACAGAAAAAGTAAATATGAAAAGTACGAAAATTTTAAACATCTACGAGTGTATTTACAATTCAATGTGAACGGCAACATCAAAGTAAAATTTGTATATACAAATTTATAGTGACTAAGAAAAGCAAGCCTAAATTTCACTGTGCCATTACTGTTCGCGTTGAATTGTAAATACCCTTTAAAATACATGATTTGCTTATGTTTATGAAACACTTGAAAAATACACCAATTTTATAAGACTTTCTCTTTCTCGGTAGGCGGAGTTTAATTTTCATTCCTACAGTATAACCACATTGTTTTTTTTTACATCATTAAACCATCGCAAATGAGATTTTTCACACTTTTAAAATTACCCTCCAGGACAACCTCGGGCATCCTGTGGTTGTTTATTCCGGACTTGGGGCCAAGCCATCTAAACCTGCCATGTTTTACAATATTACAATACAAAACCTGCCATATTTTACAATATTAACAGTTCCAAAAGTTCATATCCTTTGCATTTACTCACGTTGTTTGTTTCGGCCTTCATCATAAATAGAGTGAAGAACTTTTCGTCTAAACACTCTTAGAGCTCTCTTTTGTTGCTTTCTTAGAACTCGCGCTTGAATGCCAACAGGTTTTACTTCAACACGATACACGCTCTCTTTCGACTTATGTGGAAGGACGCGGGATTTTAATAATGGCCTTACTGAAGCCAAAGCTCTGTTTCCCTGTCTAATACGGGTCTATTCCGTATCTCTTTAGATCGACCGTTGATAAAGTTGATATGTGTTCCAAGATATTAGAAGGAGTCCACAAGTTCCTTGCGACCGCAGTAAAATTCTGTCTAAACCCATATATTGGAGAGGTCGTTAGTTATTTTGTCTTTTGTTTTTATTGTTTTAAAATTTCTCTGTGTGTGTAATATTTCATTTAAAATATGATGAAGCATGCGTTAAGTTTGAATACTTAAATGACATTCTGTAAAAAACCTGCAAAGCCTATTATAATAAAGCTTTTTGATCTGACAATAAAAAGTATGGTTTCTGAGTATATAGAATTATATATTCATCGAACATTATGCATCGCAAAGTAGAGAAATAAATCTACAAATTATGGTTTACCTTTGTATGTTCCACTTAACACTTAACCACACGAAATTGTATTAATACCCGTTTGGAAAATTTACGTCAATGGCCGGCGGGGTATTAATAACTGTTTTGATTACGACGCAAATTTGAGCCATTTCTATAGGAGTATTCACTATTTGTATTAGAGTCTGTTATCTGCGTTAAAGAGTATTTCATTTACCCAGGTGAAATTCGCCGTTGATTACTTTCTATGGAAACGTTAAAAGTCTAACCGGGTTCAAAAACATCAATCAAAAAACTGTTTTCTTAAACATTTAAATGTTTTTATTTTCAATGGCAATTCCGTCACAAGCAACATGCCTTAAGGCATTCCAATTTCCGAAAGGGTGAATGTCATTTCCACCAGGGTGGATTTGATTTGAAAAAAGTTGAATTTGATTTGCAAAAGGGGGAATTAAGAGTAAAAAACCTGTATAAAAAACTTGGCAGATAAATCTAAAGACCTTTATTTGAAAAATAATATATAGCCGCCTTAAAGTCAATAAAAAAGTACCTAGTAAATTATAGTTTTCAATCCTGAACCAGATCAAACTGTATTTATCAGTGACTGTGAGAAATACCATAGGTTTCTAAACACGCTGGAATAAATGTAATAGATTCTGAATAAAGTGGAATAAGAATAATGTTTTAGTATCAAATGTTACATTTTGTACTACACAGAAAATATATATATATTTTTTGGAAAGCCATAGGCTTTAAAAGTAGAATTCTCGTCAGTAGAATTGCTTCAATCACTGATACTCAGTTAAATCATCGCGCTTTTTACAGGAATCGAACCCGCGCCCACAGAGAAGAAAATCTACAGACATGCGCCCAGTCGCTCGGTCACCAACGTTGCTTTAATAGCCTTCAAAAACTAAAAATCAAGTTAAAGCTGGTACGATTTGAAGGGGATGAAATGAGGTAAAACGATGAGTCAACTACACTCATTCGCAAAGACTATTCTCCAAATTTTTTTACAAAATCTCCAACAAATTAATCAAGTGGACGATAGGGCAAAACAAAACATACGTGCCATTTTTAGCTTGACATACAGAAAGATGAAGAATAGGTCAAAAATATCCTGAGTTGCTTCCAGAAAAGGATCCTATGGATGTGCTTTTCTGGGACTTGGCTGATCTATTTACTGCAGTTGTGGTGGTTTTCTTCAAATCATTGGTACAGAGAATCGAATTCGCATAATTTGAAATCCACGCCGGTAACCGAGTGAGCTGAGATGCACATCTGCAGATTTTCTCCTCTGTTGGCGTGGGATCAAATCCTGCACAGAGGCGCGGCAATATATCTGGGTACCAGTGGTTGAGGGAATTTCTACTGACGAGAGTTGTATTTATGAAGCCACTGCCAAAAAAATTGTAGCTCACTTGCAGCTTATTTTCTCAATGTTTTTCTTCCCTAATTACCTTCCAGCTAAGCGGAATTTATTTAAAATAATACTTTGTAAAATTTTCCCCAAGGAAAATGAACACCTTAACGAGGGATGGATGTCTTATGGCATGATTTAGAGTACTTTCCTCAACAACGGATGATGCTATTTGTTGTAATAATTCAATTAAATTCAAAATAAAGGGGCAACAGCATAGTAAAATTTAGCTTGCTTTTCTTAGTCGTATTAAGAAAAGCAAATTAAAATTTACTTTGACGTTGCCGTGTAATTTGAATTGTAAATTTTACACCTTATTTCTATGCATTTTCCCTTCCCGTATTAGGCAGATGTAATTGGTACTGTGGCTCGGTCTTTAAGGTGTGGAGGGTTAAAAATTTTCAAAAGTTGTGTTTTTCGAAAACTTTTCAAAAATGCTACGCATATAAAATTTTGGATTTTTTCATATCTTAATTGGACCCTTTCATATCTTAGTTGGACCCTTTCATATCTTAGTTGGACCCTTTCATATCTTAGTTGGACCCTTTCATATCTTAGTTGGACCCTTTTATATCTTAGTTGGACTCTTTCATATCTTAGTTGACTGCAAAATTTCAGTACCAGTGTAAACCACAAAACAATTTTGTTTTGATTGTATAATTCAGAACAGCATTTTTCTTTTATTTATTATTATTATTATTTTTTTTCTTTAAATTGCAATTTTGTCCAACAAGCCAAATTTTATTTCGAAGAGATGAATTTTTTCATGACTATGTCACCATCCATCATATTTAGCTTCAAAAAATTATCGTGAGAATTTAGAATTTATTTTCAAAGTGAGAGTTAAAAATAGAAACAACTTTTTTGTGTGTTTTTAATTGAAGTTAATTGATGGCGCAAAAACTTGATAAAATCTGCTTAAAAGTGCTTATGAGGAACATTAGGAATTAAGTTTCGGAACGCAATAGATGCGAAATATCTGTTTAACATTTATTTGATCTTGAAATAAAGCTCTCCATTTTCTGAAACACCAGATCAGATATTTATTTAATCCTGTTACTAATTCAATTTATTAATTTTTACTTCTTAATAGTTTATCAACACTTGGCTTACTGTCGATGTTATTCTTGTCCAAAATTGATATTGATCTTATTTATCTCTGTCTAAAGATTCAGAGATGTTATTTTCATTTTATAGCGTTTATATATAGATTTTTATTTTATAGCATTTATGTAAACATTTTCTGTGAAGTAACTCGATTTGAGAATGCCTCAGAATATCTTTCTTGAATACTGAATGTATCTTTATTCACATTGGTTAAATACATTTTTAACACATTATAATTTATGTGTTGCATAAGGAAATCTAATAACTTAATTTTTCTTCTTATTACACTTTTCTCACATTTTTGTATTAATGGTTCCCCTTTGTTCTTAGTTCTATTATTTTTTGTATTTTAAATTGAATTACCTTGTCACTTTCCCTGGAATAATATTTTACGTATATCCACGAGATAAATTTCATTATTATCATTGCTTGTCCTAATAATGCAAACCCCAAAGTGTAAATGTCGTTGACTTTATGCCTGACATTTATTTGACATTTACAGAAGAAACTCATCAGAAAAGGTTGAAGAGGAGGGAGGGTGGGATGGAGTAGCATTTTTGATATAATTTCTTCAGGATAACTTTAACGCCTCTTATCCTTGGTACTTTTCTTTTTCATCATTCTTTTATTTTTTCGTGTTCGTCTTCTTTTAGAAATTTAATTTCACGTTAAATTCATATTGTCGTCCCCATGTTACATACCGGCCAGAAATTTCTTTTTAATGCTTTACCTTCCGCTCACATATTCTATCACACAAAAAGGTAAAAACGAACAGTAAGGTGTTTTTAGCAAAAATTGAATTTCAATCAGACGACTGATTTTTTCTTATTGCTGCGAATGTCCCTTTTGGAAAGGAAAATTCTGTTGGTAAACATTCAAGGTAAACTTTGTCATCACTCCTTACGATTTTTGTTCTCGGGCGCTTGAAATGGCGGTAGAAAAAATGAAAAAGATTTAATATGTACCATTTATGTTAAATTAGAACATAATGGAATGAAAATGTTTCTGTTAAAAGCAATGACTTTAATAACCAGACAAATGGAGTCGCGATGAGAGTGTTGAGAAAATATTTCAAACATATTTTACAGCAGGTTTTTTTAATAATGTGTAATAATGGACACCTGCTTCTATAAATAAAAGAAACGTTTGATGATGATTCAGGCAAAAAACTGGAAATGGTATTTAATTACGACAATGCAAAGCAAAACGAACCAAATGAAAAATGAGGGGAACGAACAAAGTTTGTTTTGAAAATAGGCGACGTATTCCAATAAACAAACAATTTAGGGTCTTTATTTGGACAGCTAATTAAAAGGGGTTAGTCATTCTTTAAAGTACGAGTTAAACACTTTAAGTACTTGGAATCATGTTCAAGAAGATATATGAGAGAGTTTTAGAAATTTGCAGTGTACCCAAAGATTGTTTGAGGAAAATAAGGGTTAAACAAATTACTTACGTGGAAGAACTTTTATAATATAATGGCCCAAAATGTGAGTCAAGATACCTGATTCCAGATTCTCCTTCTCTCAGTTTCTTCTTCACCAAATCTTTTGGATTACCCTATCGATAAAATCTCATTGTGTCACATACATTATGTTGACTTACTCGTAAGATCTTTCGCGAGCCCAACTGAATTATGGTAATTGTCCATACTAGGAGATCCCTGTGCAATTGCACAAATTGAAGGTATATGAGTGACATAACGTTTTTATATGTTCCCTCAATTTGCACCTTAAATTTCAAAGCGCGTTTTTTTCAGAGGTGTCCCCTTGCAAAATATTTTACCATGCAAAATAATGAAAAAAATTCCAATAAATCCATGTATTACATACTTATCGGTGGCAAACACCGAACTTAACACCAAAGTTACCCAGGAACGCAACCCCAAAGTAATGCACACAACCCCGAACTGATGCGGATCAGTGTTGCCATTATAAAATTTCAAGAAAAGCTCAATGAAACTCCATATAAAAAAAGTGGCTAAAATACGGAACCGGGAGCTTTCTTTGTATAATTAATATATAGATAAGCGTCATGACCACGTCCCAGAAAACCATCCATTAGGGCCAATCGTCCACTTAGGTCATCATATTTCCCCGCATAAATTTTTTACTCTCAATACTATTCCTCCATGTTCGCAAAGTTCAAAATTTTGACGCCATACTTATGCCTTTTGTTTTTATACCCTAAATGTAGTAGGGCATTATAGCTTTGAGCAAACGTTTGTAACGCACCGAAATATTCACGATACACAAAAATAAACTGCAATGGCATTAATGGGAAAAAAAATAAATCGTTTAATAGATTTCCGTCTGTATGTCCGTCCGTCTGTTTTTCCACGACTTATCTCAAGAATGCCTTAAGCTAGATACTTGAAATTTGGTACACAGATACTCTATTAAAATTGAAAGATCAAGTTCGTAAATGGGACAATTTGGACAACTCCTTCAGAGGGTTGCCATATGAAACCTATGTCAAATAAAAATTCGATATTTTCCCTCTAAAACAAGAACGCTTCGAAATAGATGGATAAAATTCGGGACGCAAGTGTACTTAAGTAAAATCCAAATATCCTGGTAGAAAATTAACCAAAGCGACCAATTCCTTCAGAGGGTTGTCACATGAAAGTTTTATTCTTTAAAGCTGGAAATGCAATTTTTTTTTCAAAAGTTTTTGCGATCATCATGAAAATATGCATATCTATGTTTTCGAGGTCGCCAATTGCGAATCTAGAGTCGGATTTCTTAATTTCAAAATGGCGGATCCAATATGGCCGACAAGAT
>QYTT01080746.1:34321-54542 GCA_006980735.1 Dasypogon diadema | reverse complement strand
CATAAAAACGGTAGTAGAATTCTATAGATATCTGGGTAGCAATGGTTTAATGTCTTAATTGTTTGTAATTTTCTACTTGCAATTATATACGACTTGTTTTGAAGCCAAGACCTTCATTAGATCAATATCAATTTAATGTCCAGGATATATTCATAATGTGGCGTGTGCTTTTAGAGAGCCCTCGACTTTTGGGGAAGTGCACTTTAGATCATTGTTGAAAATTCAAGTTATGGTGTGGTCCTTCACAGAGTCTTGCAATTCAGATCTCATTTTTTACGTTATACTTGTCTTTTCTGGAAGTACTTAATTAGAGCGAACTTGCTCAATTTCAATTACGTCACGAAAAACGTACAATGTTTGTATAAAGCAGAAATTATAATCTCAACAGCAGAATCAACTGTAAACTGTGATACACACTCTCTCAAAAGGAATGCTGCTCAGTCAAGGAAAACCTCTATATTCCAGTTGGAAATGGATTCATTACTTCATTAATGAAGTAATGAACATATGTACACTTCTATGCATTCTCAACACCAATGAATTTTAATAAAGGGATGTCTTTGGAAATTCATTAATTACTTTTTGTATATTATTATTTAATGATTCATTGAAGAACATGTAAGGGTAAAAGTAAGACTTCATTTAAATATACAATTCTTTCTTGTCATGCTGTTTTATTCCTTCATTCTGATAAACATTCCACAGCTTTCGTTCAGAATTAAAAACCAGACACAATACCTTCTGCATTACCCTGCCATTAACATTCTCTGTTACCTTAACCTATGCATTACCATGTCATTGATGCTAGCGACTTCTGGGGCTGCAGATGATGAACCAGGGACCTTCCGATTTCCAATCACAGAGGTACGTCCATAAGGGTTAATGATGCACAGGCGAGCGGAAGAGCTCACTCTTACGAAATTATCCAATTATCTTCATATCTTTATTTGTGTTATGTGTGATAGGTTCAATAGTGTAAAAATAATGTACCTACTTATTTTTAAAAGTTATTAAATGCAAACAGTTTATTACGTGATTGATAGTACTATTCTTCCCCGCTAAGTTTTTTCATGGCTTAAGGCTCTCTGAAATTCATAAAATTCGCATTTGTAAACTACTCACGCCGATAATCGAGTTGGTTGAGGTGCAGGTCGGTAAATTTGGTACGCGATTCCAGCATAGGGCACACAGATTTATTTTTGAGACCAGTAGTAGTTGAGGCAATTCTGCTAACGAGAATTATTGTACTAGTGGACTAACTTCCAACAATTATCAGGTTAAATAATAATGCCCAAGTTCTTTTCCCCCCAAGAATTTCCTTCTGGCTAAGGTGTGCTGTGTGCATCATAGGGGCATGTATGTAGTAGAGAGCCTTTCGAAGCTCCAGTGAACTTTGAACTTCCATACCAAGATTTTTGAAGTTATCATAGATAAAAGGGCAAAGTGGACGACTTACTAGAATTACAGGTATAATAATCAGTGAAAGATGTTACCAGGCACATTAATATTTTTTGTTTTGGGAAATACCTGTCATTATATAGATGATGTTACTTGAAAATAATTGTTTCTTTATCAAGAACTTTCTTTAAAGCAGAAAGAAATGGTTTAGGATAACATGTACCTATCTCTTGGAACTTTTATACTGTTCAGTTCCAATTTGTTTTTGGTTTTGTTGAAAAGTTCGCTTCTGTTTCTTAATACATATTTCACTCGAACCATACTCTCTGACAACTTACGGACAGCCTCAAAATAAAAGCAAAAACCTATAGAGCTAAAGTACCATTTGAATAATAATGTGCGAATTTATTTCCTTCATTTGAACAAAGCAAATAATTTCCAAATTCCGTTTGCCGGTCATTAAGACAAATAAATACATAGTAGCGATGAGAACGTAGCAACTTCATCAATAACCAAACCACATAGTTTGCAAAAACAAAAAACACTTCGTTTAAATCCTCCAATCTAAATATCTACAAATTTGCAACAAAATCCAATAGTAGGTCTAGGCAACATCAGTAGCACCAGAAATTGGCACAAGCCTCTTTCATCTCCAGCACAGGTGTGTAGGCAGGCAGCACTATTCACTACACTTTACGACAAGCCAAACAGTCGTCAAACCGGTCAATATTGCGACAGAACTTAACTTTTACGTAATTAATCCATGCATGTTTAACATTGCTTGGTGGGTACATTAACTTGGGTGATAAAGTAATACGTCAAGTGGTTGAACGAGTTTAAGAGGAAATGTGAAAAACAAAAACCAGAAGAAGGAGCTTTTTTGGGGCTCAAAATTGAGCTGGCCAAGTTAGATTGAATTGCATCCACTTTCCAGAGAAGAATGTGTGTAAAATTTACGCAACTTGCATAGCAACTTACTGCAAATTAACCGGGCATGTTCGAATATTGGACAAGAGTTATAGGTGCTCTATGACAGCTGGGACTAAGGCCAACGTGTCTACCCACATTTTAGACTCTCCATGCCAAATCATTGTAAACAGATGTTTCTTGTCTTCATTATTATACCACGACAGGGTACTAGCGGAGCACATGTGATACTTCAAGCGGAGATTTATGATTCCGCTTGTGTAGTGAGCCGCAGCGCCGAGTATTTACAATTTCTCTGCACCTGGATGGCATGGAATCATCCGCACAGCATAGTTTTCTATCAAGACTTTATTTGGGCTGGTAGCTTTCTTCACTTTGCCTTTTCCATCTAATCACCTTTATACCATCAAATTCTTGCGAATACATGCGCGTCAATTTGCCTACTTTTTAGGACCCCCAAACGAAACAAAAAACTGTGGGAAAGTTGGATTTCTTTTGTAACGCCGTTGCGCGTGGTAAAACACGGTCGAAATTCCAGTCAAAGTGACTATGACTAGTGACCAGAAAGAATCCGTTGTTGCTGCAAGCGTGGTATGAAATGGTATTTCCTTGAGTTGCGTGCGTAATTAGCAAACCATTTAGATGTTGTCTCTCGTACGAAGTTTCAATTTCAATTAGATTAAAGAATGGAAAATGAGGCAAACATTGGTGCAATTAATTCACGCATGCATAACGCAATGCTTTGCCAGGTGGAATAAATTTTTATGTAAAGGTTGTATTTCGTAGAAAATCGCTTGTGGGGACGTAGCCAACTTTCAAGTCAGGTGCACTTTATGGAAAATGTGGTAAGAAATGAAGAGGGTACCAGCCACAAGATACGAACAATAAGCAAATTTATTCATGAAAATATGTCCTAAAACTGAATCCAAATGATTTTGACCCGAAAAACCATGAAGAAGGGCTATACCTTCAGTTTTTCCCCAAGTAATTTCCAAATATTTGGCATTCTATTTTGAATTTCCTATTAAATCCATAATATTTACGACATTTTTAATTAAGTATTTAAGTAGAGAATTATGATATAATTCAGGCGGTATATGCTCTTAAATAATAGTAAATTATTGTTATTATTATTAAACAAAATACTTATGAAAAAAACGAATTAGTGAATACCACAACCACAGAACAGTAAATCAAAGCATAGCTAAAATGAGCGAACGTAGCGTATGATATCAGAAGCAAAATTATTAATTTATGGTTGTATGAATCGAAAGTGTCTATAAAGTTTACGTAGTAACTTCTTCAATAACCCTGGGAATTCACATATGACGCCCCTCTTCTTCCTCTCGAATAGCTTTCAAATGCAATTCTATTAGGATTTATGGTGTTATCGTTTGTTGTCATGAAAATGATTAATAATAAAATTAGTTCTTCTATACAATGAAAAATAACTACTATAGTGATTTTGATACATAATAAAAAGATTTTCTTGTAGATCTTTGTGAGTGTGAGATAAAAACTTTCACTTTCTTGAATATCTCCTCTATGATGAGATTAAGTTACTCGTAGCAAAACACAATTTAATAGCTCATCAACAATCGAATCTTAGATCTTATTAAGATATATATCGCTCGTGGCCGAATTGATTGGGGCGCAGTTCTGCAGATTCGCTAAGATATTGTACAGTAAACATTTCATGCAGATATTTGCAACATTTGTTAGGTTAAACAATACCTCCCAATTTCCTCTTTCCCAAGATTTCTGTTCACCCAAGCTTGTGCATCAGAAGATTTTTCCCTGAGTTTAGTCAATACCTCAAAAAAAGTATCAATCTTATTGCTTCTTAGTTCTGGAATTTTTCAAGTATCCTGGGTCTTGAACTCGAGATATAAATCTAGTGTACATTTTGAGATTATCTTCGAATAGATGTGACTATAGAAGAATTGAGAACAACGATATTGATGATATTTCACTACCTTATACTATTGGTGAAAATAATGAAGATCTGGCTTTTATATCCCCCACAGTAACCTCTGAAAATACTATTGAGGATTTCATTTGAAAAAAATTGTTAAGTTTGTTTCTGTAAATAAACAAAAGGATCCGGATGCCATCAGAAAATAAAAAAATATGTATTTCTAGTTTAACACATTTTTGAAGTCTTGATTCAAGCGTGGCATGAGGGAATAAGTTAATTTTTTATTTTTGGAGAAAAGGACGTCTGGAATTATAACCCGACAAATATTGTAACTCATTCATAAAACCCAAAAAAAACCCATTTCAAAATTATTGCTAAACCGCTAGTGTTTAACTATTTAATAATATCTGGCATTCATGGTAATGAAAAGGCGAACGAGCTGGCATGGGAGGGAGCCCTCTCGCCCTCTCCCATGGGGAAGATTTCTAAATATGTATGTGCTTGGGCGTATCGCCGTCTCGACAAGCATCCAATAGTGTCAGCTTTGGGACGTGACGTGATCCCGGTCGTAAGAACAAACAAGGAATTGTAGGGATCACCCACGTTCCTAGAGGGATGTGCCTACCAATTGGACTGCGTTCGAGGGACTGTCACGATCCTACAAAAAAATGATAATTGTATGAAATTAATATTATCGGATATTATGCCTTATCTAAAGAATAAAAGGACTAATACTTTTGGAAAGTCTGAACACTCGTCTTCATTTCCTGAATCAACACCTGCATTAGAGGTTATGGCATCCTGCATTGCTGATGATGTTCAAAAACAAAAAACACCATCGGAAGTGATGGGGAGATCCCGCCCGATGATCTTTAATACTTGCAGGGTAGATATTGCGCGATTCGTCGTATATACATCTGAATGAATACTACTTTTGAAGGAATCCCTGAAGGTTCAAGGAAACGCGAAAGGTCATAGGGAAGAAGTCCTTATGATGCAACCTCTGGAGGTGTGAAGTTGTTGAGACAGTTAAACACGCCAAAGATTAACTTAAGCTAGTCATGACGAGTTCGCATGCAGTTGATAATTACTTTCGTGATACTATTCCTTAATATTATTGTCGCAATTTTTCATTTCCACATGGGGTAAGTGAGTTCTTTGTAACACCAAATTGTGAATTTGATTTGGATTTCGTTTACGAGACTTTAACTTTACCTAACCGTTTTCAAGAGATCTTTGTTACCTTTACAATGAATTTAATCCTACATACATGTCTCGTTTGGAACTAAGATTTCACAAGCAATGTGTACTCCAATCGCAGTAATGTGTTAAATTGGGATAAGATTGATCACAAGACAGCGTTTCCATTCTGACCACCGCCATCCAATAAACCATTTGGGCTGCGCAATTTTGGAAGGTATTCACCACGCCACACTCACATGAATGCTATGAAATTGGTCTCAACTCTAAGGCACTTTTCTGACCTTTAATGAAAGTCTGCATTGCAAATATTATAAATTGCAAACAAACAAGTGTACCGGACCATAACAAATAACCGCACATTGTAAATTCTCAGTTGTCTCTAATTATCCATTAGAAATTGGCCAATCAAACTCATAAGCTCTGCAGGTCAGCAAAGAAAACGAAACGAAAATGGCCAGAAATCGGCTGGCCACCATCCACCACTAATCGACGTTAATCCATTTGTCTTATTACCACCTTTCTTACCTTTATTCAACTGCCGTTATCCAATCAAAAGTTGCTCAAGAGCTTAAATTGAACAGATATTGAAAGTTAATTGCAAATGATCGCGCGAATAGCTTCAGCAGCTTCAAACGCTGTTTTGTGCAAAATGAAAACAATGCGGCTGTTGGCTGGCTGTGGCCTACTTTTCTCTCGTGGCATGTGATCTTCCGGGAGATTTCAGACTTGAGGATGAGGACTGCTCTAAGAAAGAAGCGATACAAGTTTGAGTGCGGAAAAGAAACCATTGAAACGAAAAAAAATCAAAAGTACAAAAAAAAACCAACTTCAACTGGTGCTGGCCACAGATCAGGCAAGGCCATTAGAGAACGTAATTATTTGAACCGTTACGAGCGCAAGTGAGCAGAGCTCTGTGTAATTGCAAGAAAAATGGACCGAGAAGTGCTAATACAAATGGTCCACAACCGCGAAGTTGATGGGCTGTAGCGTGTACCTACAAATTCCATCATAGTGACCCGCTAAAATTTCGATTGCGGGCACTCGAGTGGCCATTGTCCATCGTCTGGGACGCCACGGCATTCTTCCTTTGGAGGGATCCGAGCATTCCATGACAAACAGAAAAAGCTGCTGGGATCACTCAGCGACAGCAACTCGGAACGGAACTCCGAAAACGAGAAGTATTGTGTGAACCAAGCCTTAAATGCCGGCACACAATTAGATGATAACCGCAAAGCTAACAAGCGAATGAGCAGTCAGCACACCTGAGTGGATCCAGGGCTGGTTACCACCAGCAAGGCAAGGCGTTGTCTTGAAAGCGTCCGCCAGCTCAGGTATTAAATAATAAGCGGGCCAGCGAGAGGTGCATAGCGCGGCATAAATTCAAAAAGTTGCGAAATTTCAAATTTTTCCTAGACGTTTTGAAGAGGGAAACTCGACCGACTCGTTGAGTTACTTAAGAAAATCAACATCGTGGGCTCCTGCTTTAGGTGGTGGCTGGAAATCTTATTCCACTCTGAACTGAACTGAATGCTGGCGGATTTTCCAGCTGTACCACTCGCCAGGAGGAAAAGGTAAGGCTGCGCAGCTTAATGGGTTGGTATTGGCTTCGTTGGCTTGGTAAACTGCGCCTGCCTCATGGAGTAGGTGATTAGAAGGCCATTTGCAAGCCTTGGCTTACATTTTACCGCAAAAAAGCATCAGCCATGAGTTGTGCCCAGATCTACATGCGCGCGAAATTATGCGGTAACTTGTGGTGGCTCAATTACAATGGGATTCTGGGTCGATTTAATGTGATTAATAATTTTCCAAGCGTTAAGCACTTCCCTTCACACCCATTGTGTGTTGCGTGACCGGCTTTTTGTTCGGTTTTTAAAGTGCGTGTGTAACGCTCTTATGCGTCCCCATTCTCCTACAAATTTAAATGTCATGTCATTTCTATTTTGACAGGGATTTTCTAACTCCTTCTGCGATAGAGATCAGACTGAAAAGATTACGACGATATGAAAGTGGTGCCAGTGAAGGCTTACCGGACAGACATTGGAAGCCATAAATTAACGCACTGTGAAATTACGCAGTAGAACACAAGGAAGTGGTGTTTACGTCTAAACAGCTCTTTGCATTACATGAATTTTTTATTAGAAGGCACGATGTAGTGCCAGTTGGGCGTTTGTCTTGCGTTTTGTAATTGTTAGGAAAGTATAGTTTCGATTAGGAGACGATAACGTGACATGCAGAACAATCTTGATAACAATGCATCTGCAGGAATTACAGACGATCATCTATGACTGAATTACCATAATATGGCTCCAATAGCAGTTGAGACTTTTGTTTGAGACAGCTTTGAAATTTGAACAATAACTCCTTTAATCGGACTATAGCCTCCAAGATAAGGGAAGAGGAGTTTGGGAAATTTTAACCTGACAAATGTTGCAAGTGAGCCACACTTTGGCATGAAAGTTTTACTGTGCAACATCCTAGTCCCTTTTCAAATATATTTCTTGTCACCAGAATTGCCTCAACCACTGGTATGCAGATAAATCACTGTGTCCTATGCACGATTCATGTCATGGATTTTACCTATGATTTAAGGCATGATAGCTGTTCTCGGAGCTTTACAGCGCAGTGCATCTTCGAAACTTGTTCTGCAACGAATTCGTGCATCCAAAGTCGAACGGTTTCATCGGAAAGAAATGAACCCTCCCAATGCAGAGAAAGTCCTTTCATGGCATTCTTTCACTGTTTTCCCTTCTAAACAGCAGAACTGAATCACAACTCGAATTCCAACTTTTTCCATCTTTCACTGCCATTCGAAAACCTTTTTTGAAACAACTGTCAAACAATGAACTGTCAAAATTGACAATGAACTGGCAAAATTGTACTGGCGGTCAAATATTTGGTTGTTATTCTAGATAAGAAGCTAAATTGGAAACCACACTTGGAAGGAAGAGCGAACAAGCCTATATAGTTTTACCAACCTGTCCAAGAATTGGTAAGATTTCGGGGCTCAAAACATGAATGTTGGACAGTATGGTGCTGCCGTGTGATGGTAAGCTCCAGAGATAGAGCGCAACTTCTAATATCTTAGAGGGAGTGAAAAGTCTCGATCTGTGCTGGAAGTACTGATTGCTTCAGAGTTTGAACTCAAGATTTCACCAATCCTCTGGGCACAATGCCGGGGAGGGCGAAGGTCTGAGAGTGTATATGGCAAGGATAGGAAAGCAGCTATTAAATCTCCTCTGAAACCCTTCTTTACCCCTAAGCTGGTAAGGACTACAGATGGTAATTAACGATTTATCCCGAAAAGTCGGTATTCAAAGAAGTTATAAGCTTTTTAAAATTACTGATCTTAATTGAACAATTAAAAGTAGAAAGAGGTCAAATTTGGTTCTGTGGAGCCTACTTCTGGTCTAAAGAGCTGATCTTTTAATTCCCCTATAGCTTATAAGCTAATCAGTTCTCTTTGTATAGTTGGATTGTTTCTAAATGTGAGGTAGCCATGATTAAAATTTTATTTCAATACTTGCTGGTTTTCCTACTATGTTATCCACTTACTGTTAATTAAAGAACCATTCGTGTCTCTCGTAAATCACCTGTGCCAGATTATGGGTTCCGAATGTGGCTCATAACAGTCGGAGGAATCGATTTATATTCGCAATCCAATCATAATTTCATAACAGCCGCTAGTAAGAGAGAAATCCGAGAAAAATGGAAATTTCCAGCAGTATCCATCCACTCAAAAATGTAAATGTGATCCAGCGTTGTTTTCATCTTCTATTCGCGGTGCGCAACAGCGGCGCGGCGCGGCGCGGCAGTATAATGCCGCTGTCCAAATCACTTTCACTTTTTCATTATGATTTCCCAGATCTCAATCGCACTTTTTTTTTCTCTTTATTCGTCTTGCTTTGGGAGTTGTTGGGAAAAAAATACAGAAGCAAAAAGTGCTGCTTTTACGTTAACACCTCCAGCAGTAGTTACCTGTAACTAGCAGCAAATCTGCAGAGTTGTGCTATTGTCTAGCAAGTGCTAAGCTGTATAATAATAGATTGCCGCAGGGAAACTATGCGCTCTGCGGCCACCCGCCCATTATGCTTCAGCTCGGCTCGGCTTCGACTTCGAGTTCAGCTTCGGCTTAGCCGTTGCTTTCATTTTCGTTGCGGAAATTTCAAGAAATTTTTCGAATTTAGAGTCACGTTGACTTTGAATTTTGACTGTTTTTCGATCAATCGATCAGTCGTGCTGCCGGTGCTGCCGCCTGGTACCTTAATACATATCTAGTGGACTGGTGAACCGGTGGACTGGTTGCCATTGAAGCTGTTGTTTAAAACGATGATTTTTATCAAAGGTGAACAAGATTTTGTATGCACACGTAAGCTGGTCTCCAAGGTTATGCCGCGTTTTCCAATTTTATTTGGTGCAAATCGCGGGGCATTTAGTATGGGGCACGATGTTTACAAGCCGATAAACATGGTGGGGGTTCACGGAAGTTGTTTTCTTTGGCAAATTCCTGTCATAATTAATATTGAATTTTATCATTACGAACAGGAATTGCAAATCTCTGCACTATCCTACAGAGGCTGGCTGATCTCAATAACTTGCACTTCCGACAGTGTGGGCGCCGCCTCATGTTATTATAATTAATTGATTTTAAAGCGTAAGTAATGATGCGGTCTGCAATGATTATAGATGTCCACTCGCGGATATTGGATTTCACAAGAAGCATCCGGTTATATGACAAGGAATATTGTGAACGGAACTTGTAGAAATTACTTTTGCGAAGGAAGTCCACTTGAAATCTTTTCAACTTCTGGAATTTTAAGAAAATTAGGCCCCCTCGATTTTGTTAAAATTTTACACAGCTATATTTATAGTATGCTGCTATTAATGAGGATGAAAACGACCAGTTATATCCAAACCAACACGCTTCAACTTCAACTTCAGTGTCGTTGTACGTTAAGTTTCACAAGTATACACTTGATGCTGGTCTGCAACATTCCAGTCCAGTAGTAACGATTTTTACTTTTCTATTTATTTATTTATTTTTTCTGGTATTGCGGCGTAAAAATTCACTTTTACTGCCCATCTCAATAAAGACTTTTCCTTGCTTGTCTAAAAAAAAAAAACTCGTTTTGCATGAACTTTTGAATATCAACAATTTTCAACGTCGTAGATTTTAAATTCAGGCTTACGGTTGTAGGGGCATTGCTGCACATGTTACCGCCGGCGACGAATACAACATGGACTGATAATATGCACTTTCACTATAGCCAATCTGCATTTGATGAAAAATTATAGAAAATTTCGATGCCGCGAGTTATTCAAGTTAAATGAACCTTTAAAGATTGAATTTTATTGATAAGTAAAAAATACGTCGATTGCGAGAGAATTGCAAAATAATTTCTGCGCGAATCTGTTCATCTGATGAGGAAAAAGTGAAGGTAGATGTGTTTTTGAAAGGATGTTAAACAGTTTGGTAATATATATGTAGGAAAAAACGAACAAAAAGCGATATCTGATTGTGCTTATTTTCACAATCCTATTACATATATTTTTTTGTTCACTTTATTTACGTTGGAAGTGAAGTTGCTAACAGGTGCGACAGGGAAATGGTGCTCCAAAATTTCATTTCCAAAGCGACATTATTAAGATATGTGACTTCAGTTCATGTTATTGTGATTTCCCTTTGATTATTAAAAAAGCATAAAGCGCAATGTATTTATTAAAGTTATTTTTTACATTCCGGACGCCCAAAAAGTATTTTTACGTATTGATATTCTGGAAGTGGTTGTCTAATGAGTGACATATGGCTAACTTCTTAAACTCTAATGTAAACTGATTTATGCGGGGATACGTTCAAATGCGTTTCGAATTGAATTGCAAAATGTAAGGATTATCTATGGTTAAATTTTGTCTCTAACAAAAATATGCCTGGTCCTTCGAGCCGGATATATCAACCAAATGTTGATATATAGGCAAAATTTTCAGAACACTTTAAGTTGCCATTAAATTAGCTAATTATGAATATCAGTACTTTAACTAATTGACTTTTACTGACAAATAGGAAACGGGTAAATATTTTAATAATAAGCAAAGTGTATTGCTGAAACGCCACATGTATAAATTGGATTTTGGTCTGCCGCCTGTTTACCTTTTTGACCCAAAATATCAAACAATAAACGCATCAGGTTAAATTGTGACCTAATTAAAATTTTTACCTCCTGTAAAATCAATAAAAAATGCATACATGTGTACATTGTGTGGATTTCCCTTTACGCTCAATCATTGCTCCCCATGACAAGCGACTAGATGATGCAAACTATTTATCTTGGCAATTGTTTTAACTAGATTTACTGATTAATGTGGATTTCGATCTAATTATTCCCTTCTTTTAAAATGGGCGTTCTGTCGTCGATAAGAAAAATGGGGTTATTGATTTGCACAGCTACAATTCAATTCAAAGCCGGAAGCCATGAAACTCAAGCGAAAGACCATTGAATTTGAAGTTGCATAATCTTTTGTGACTGAATTCAAAGAAAACATTTTTAAAGCATCAAAGTTAGCTTTGCTTAACGTTTATTCTAAGTTAAAAAAAAGGATTGTAGAAGCCATTGGCCTAATTTACAAACCAGATAAAGTTTCCTCTTATGATTTATTATAGGATATGATGACCCGAAGTTGGGATCATTAAAAATCTGTAAATAATTCTTCAGATTTTGTAAACATCTTTTTTGCCAGCATGCAAACTACTACTAATAAACGACCCCAATCAAAGGAACAGGTGCACACGAGCTCCATAAAGTTTCGAAAGTGTCTTAAAAATAACTTGTTTTTTTATGAGGAGTAGCCCGGAAGTGAACGTGCCTATACAATGCCCATTGCTACTACTGTACATGCATTCGTAGAGAGCCATAATTACGCCTTTAACTATCAATTACTCTCGGCGAGCGCAACTAGTTCACAACCACTTTAATTTTCCATTCTCCTTTGAAAAAGCTGCAGGTACCTTTCCAACTTATGCAACACTATCAAAAACTGAAATTAAAACAAAAAAAAACAAAAGATGAAGAAAACCTGCAAAGTGAAGAGGAAAGCGTAGCAAAGAACATCTAGGCAAAAATTAAATTACGGCACCGCGCTTTAAAAAGACCGCCCCATGGAATCATCCTTAAGCCTTTTGAACAGGTAACGTACCTGAAGATGTGCGAAGACTTATGAATGTATGAAATGAAAAAAAAAGATTTTTCCTGAGCGACCGGCGAGTACATTAATGCGTCATTGTAAGCTATTCATACGATTGAATCGCCAGAAAATGCATGCCTGTAATGCAGGCTCCACAGCCTGATTATTTCATTACCTTAGTCTGGCAGATTACCTAGATGCGCGTGCTTGCCCTTTTTTTTATCTTTTGTGCCGCATGTAAACAACTGAGTAACAGTAAAAGATGAAGGAAAAAAAAACATTCGGTGAAAGTCTTCTTTACCGACTGCATTTTTCGCCTTTTACTTTGAAATGTTTGAATTTTGTAGGCTTTGCAGGTTTGCCTTTTTTTTGGTTTATTAGACAATTTCCCGTCAACAGTTGTATTACTTTTGGAAATGGTCTGAGTTAGTAACGATTGCTTTTTTTCTGATCTTTAACTGTTCCGCCGATCGTCATTAGAGACAGGCAATCAATCAGTTGGAAGAATTGATTGCGGTTGCTATTTTTCATAGACAACAATTTTGCTCTCGGATGGGGCAAATTGCAGATGGATGCCTGGATTCCTTTCTATAGATTAGATGAGCTATGTGGGCACCCATACTCATTAAAATGTGTATGGAAATGAACGGCCATGAGCACAAGGCTACTTCTGTTTTGATTTTTCAAGACATGATGGCGGTAATGGTTAGTTTCATAACTTTGTGAAGTCATGAATTGTTATTTTGCAAATTTACCTGCTGCGAAATTGCTTGTCAGTTGAGTAATCTCATCTCAAAATAAGATGTAAGTTTTTTCCTAAGAAAGTTGATCTGTATCTTTGCCAGTTTTAGTATTCTAAAATCCAGCACTGGTCCTTATTAGGAACTTTGAGATTTGCCATTTACCATTAACAAGAGCAAATATCAACTTGAAATAAAAAACAAAGTGAAACACCAAAAACGTTAATCATAATATTTATAAATTGATTGAAGCAGCTTCGAAAATTTACCATTTTCTCGGGAATCCTTAAGAAACAACACTTCTACGTAGTATTATTAATTTATTTATTATTTTTGCTTTACTTAACTTTCATTTTCTCTTTTCAGGTAAGCTGCAACATTTGAATGAAGAATTGTATTTATGACTGTAAGTATAGTATAAAGTTATTTTGCTGCATTATAAATATCTAACTAATATTTGTTGTTGAAGACAATATCTATTTTGAATTATTGTATTCACAACACCTTATGCCTTTCAAGCTGAAAAGATTAAACAAATTCCACCTATCAGAAAATAGATTTCTCCAAGGTAATCAACAACGTTCCATCTATCGACATAGTAACATTTTCATCGAAAGCCTTTGAAAAGGTCATATACCAGAAAATTTTAGAGTTCCTATGTTCTTGCAGTATGTCAGCATAATAGAAGTGATTTTACGTTCATTTTTTTGCATAATATTCTGAATAATACTATAGTGTTGGCTCTCAATGGGTTGGGATTGATTTAAGAACATTGTGTTATTTATGACATTCCTCAAGGTTCTATTCTGGTCTCCTTTTATTTAATTAATATAATAATTTCTCTGATTCTATTGTAGGTTGTAATTTTTTCCTGATTATATTTTTAAGAATATTTATATAATCCCCTCATTTTTCTAATGTGATACACTAATTAACTACAATTGTAGCCTACTCCACATTAATCAGAGACGCAAGATTTTTCTAGTGAAACATATCGTCATATCTCTTTTCTCTCAAATATCCAAAAGTTTATTGTATCAAGAACAAAAATATAGTAGCTATATTAGTGTTGGCATAATAAGGCAAAGGTGCATCAATTTCCGCTTTTTTAGATGCCCTGCAGCAAAGTTCAGTTTCTGTCGCATTTATTCAAATTTTGCTCTGATTTTTAAAAGCTCTTAAAAACTGGAAATTTCAACTTTACTTTTCTGGCTAGGACGTTGGTATAAAAAAGAAAGTATTTGTCATAATTTTTCTGAAGGGGATACTCAGTGATGTTATACAGCACAGCCTTTGTGAAAAGGAAAATGGGGGTAGGAACAAAGAGGATTAAGACTCGAGCGAAAGTGTCAACGCACATTCTGTGCAAATGGTGAGACTTTAGCTAAAAGGGCAGAGTGCCAGACTCTGTCAAAGGCTCTCGAAATGTTCAACACAAGAGAGAGCTTTAGAGACTCCCGAGGTATTTCATCAATTATGCGCTGATAAACACTCAAAAAAACCGTAGACCGATGTCCTTTTACAACCAACTTTTTTATAAGGTTTTCGGTGACACGTGATATAAATTATATTCACGAACATCAGATCCTTGCCCTGTATATATTTGAACGTTTGAAACATATCTAGACTCAGTGAAATGGATCCATATTCTATAATCGCGCTTGATAGCTTTTATTAGCATATTCTGCAGGGAACTACTGACTTTGGGGTCGCTCAGACCTCTAGTCTATGTTCAGGGTTAATGACTGTTTTTCCTCACGTAAAAAATTGGATGATTTACAGATCTATCTAAGCCGACCTATAGTTTAGTAGAGGATTGCGTAATATATGTTAACATGTACCCAAGAGAAAGTATTTCAGAAACATTGGGGAAACATTGAAAATGTCCTCTGTTATTTCTGCCCAGCAATTGTTATGAAACTTGTTACCTTCAAGGGGCAAAAACAAAGAAAAGGTAAAAGCCCAGAAATATTTTATAAAATAATTTAGATGTATAGACATGAGAATACCAAGTGCAAGGAAATATTATAATTAAACACTGCATCTTAAGGGTCCAGTAAACATTATCTACTTCCATTCCATTCAACCACTCTGTTCCCTTTCAAATTCAACCACTCCTACCGATGGTTGTGATTTAGTATGGCGATAACAATTCAACTCCATACGCCGAATAATTGCATATGGGGCAATGGGGAGAAAACTGAATTGTAATCGTAAAAAAAATGTTTTATCATGGTGTTTCCGACTGGAAAGTAGTCACTTCCTATCCAGAGGTACTTAAATCCACCAACCTATTAGTTAATAAATCAAAAAAAGGGGGAGAACGAATTCTCACTACAGCCACCGTGGTTTACGCAACTTAGGGAAACTTTTACCGGTCAGCACACAAATAACAAATGCGAAAATTTTCAATTCTTAAAATTCCCTACCGGAAATGACTTGCATCACTGAACAAAAATTTGCTTCTAATTTTAAAGTTTTTTTCTTCCGATTCATTTTCCAGAGTGTTTTAAAACACTTCATGGAGAAAATTATCGCCTTCACGGGAATGATGTTATGAATTAAATCACGAAGTGTTACGCGATGTTAGATAACCCCCAGAGCCATGCGAATGGAAGTTTTACCCAAATTCAGAGGTAGAGAATGAATTTTTCCGGAAAATTGCAAAATGAAGTGATGCAAAGGAAACGGAAATAAAGGGAAGTTTACTAGCGTGTAATGGTTGGAAAGATTGTAAGTTGTACTGTGGCTAGGGGCAATTAAAATGAGTGGATTTGTCATTTACTTTTATGTTCTAAGAAACAGGTTCTTTTCAAGAAGGGTTCTCATGATTATGCAGGTGATTGAGTAGATTGTCTTTCACGCTATGCTGGAGTTTGAGACTCAAAAGACAATAAGGAATTGTAACGTCTTATAAATGAACAGCATTCGAACGATGTGGAAAGGAACTTTGGATTTTAACAGGTATAGTGACTCGGATTCAGATCCTAATCGGAGATTTTTTTTGAAGAACGATTATTATTTTCTATATTTGCCGAGAATTATGAAGAAATTATGGATGAATCAACGAATTGCATCTCTTGATTATTTGCAGGATGCATACATATGTATCTCATATTTAGTTCACGTCACCCTATATTTTGCACTCCGCTTCAAATTAACTCTTTCCAGTCCCATGTCGAGCTCTAATCCCAGCAAGAGCCCAAATTTTACTAACCTTTTCTATTGAAATGATGGGTCACAAAGCTACCGATCACTACTAATCCTATTGGGTTGAGGGGTGGCGATAAAGTATAAGATCTTCCCCTTTAAGTCATACATCTGTTACTTTTCGAAATAGACACGAAAATACACCGCAGAGAAAACAATATCACTCACACTAGGTAAAAAAATGAGAAAAAGTATAAGAAAATACATCTCAGTCTTTTTTCACGCGGTGGATGCTTATCGTGTAAAAAAAGGTATGCGAAAAAATACCGTGTAAAAGTGGAATGTATGAAAAGAACAGCATAAAATAAAGAAATTGTGCAAAAAAAAGACCCACGTAAACAAAGCATAACCTATGAAAACAGATTAGGAATAAAGTTTTTGTACTAAACTAAGGCGAACTATACACAACCCAATTCAAAAGATTAAGATACATTACAACATAGTTCAAAGTACATATCGATTTGTTTCTATAAACCGATGCCGTGTAAAAGACAATAAAATGTGAAAAATAGGCCATGTAGAAGTAAATAAAACGCGTATAAAAAGACCGTGTGAAAGGAGACTTATGTAAAATAACGTCTACATCGAAAAGTAATTGACATATGTAAGTTTAAACTAAAGAGGAAGATTTGAGGAGCCTGCAAATAGGAGAAAAAATATGTGGTAATAGTGCATTTTGGCGGGAAATTTAGTAAAATTAAAAAATAATCAACATATGCTTTATGCTCCAATTACGAGATTTTGTAAAGGACTCTACGAGAGGATGGAGCAGAGGAAAGTTTGAAGGATTATTAAAACGATTTATTGGTTTTCTAACCACGGACACCCAAAAATATATTTGATAGAGTTCATAACACAAATTAAAAATGCAAAAGAAACCTAGGAATTGAAATTAAATTGTGTGCACGGGCAATTTGACTTTTAAATAGTTTACTATATAATAATTTATTTCTTTAGCAATTTATAATCTGAAATTTATTGACATTATTGCGTTTATCCACCAATAGAAATAAATGAAATTCCCAACCTCTGTATGTGGTTTTTTTTTTATTTCAGTAAAATCCTCGATAAGCTCTGCGAATTTCCCAAGACTCACGATTGCCTCATTACTTCCTCCTCCAATTTCTGTATAAAACAAAACATACAAGAAAAAAACGCAACCTACCGTCAAGGTCCCGTCCTTTAAATTCTCATTTCTTCATTTTACCTTTTTTTTAATGCCAATCACTCTACTTTTGGCCTTGTCAGGTGTGCAATTTTCTATTACTTCTATATCCGCCTAGTTATCACCTTTTGACAAATCCACGAGCCACGAATAACAACAAAACGAAAAATTTCTCAAGCATTTCACGTTCATTGTTGATTCAAAAGAGTCAACTGGAGGTGTTGCAACATTTTCGTGGGTAATCATGACCTTTCAATTTTCTTCGTTGCACACCTGGTTTGAGGCGAAATATGCTAAAATTTAGCAAACGTTTTGAAACAATCTGCCAATCTGATACTCGTTCCCCGCACCGATTGCCGCAAGACGCAAGTGATGCTTGCTTCGCACCTAACTACCCGTGGAAATAGGTCACTCGGCGTCGGCAATGGGAGTGTTTATGATTTTCTTGTTGCTGTTGTTTACGGCTTAGAATGTTTGCTTGCTTGCTTAGTGGCTTGGCATGCGCGGAGTTTGCTGTTTTTATTTACTGGAACAAAGATATTCTGCGCGTACTGTTAAAGTTTCTTGTGTTATCATCACTATCACGGAGTCACACACGCCAAACAAGTTTTTGAGATAAACAAAGTTGCAGCGCTGGAATGTTGTGAAATTCCGGAATTTTGAGTACAGCACCCAGTGCCAAATTTCGAGGTCGAACGCGCGAAAAAGCCTCAGCTTAGTTAACAAACTCCCCTACCTGAAATAATCTGTCCGCCAAACCACCGTTCATGCTCCACGTGTAGCTATTTCCAAGCTTCTTTTAATGCTATCCCAAAGCTATGCGAAGCAGATCGATAGGCAATTCATGGTATAAAATCTTTCCCTGCAGCTTGCAAATAATTTGCGGTAGACAACTTATGACGTTAATTAGGTTTACTCGTAGGTAGTTCCCCCAAGAAACTTCGCCTATTTATTTCTGTTTTGATGGGATTTGGCTTAAATGTGCGAATGAAAATGATGTCATGGATTGAGCGATTGCTTATCTGTGGGTATATAAATTGAATGGCGTTCTTCAGTGATAGTTTTCACGGAATTTGTTTTGTTTTGTAGTTTACAGGCTTCTGCTGTGCAGAAGAGTCCATTGTAAACAGCTTTGATGCAGTGTCTGTTGTAAACAACTATTGCGAATTGCGAGTGACTTATAGTAAAGTTGTAAACATGTTGACACCCTCGTGCCATTCGAAATGTGTGCGCAATGCTTGCTGCGCCTAATTAAGTTTTTCTATCGCTCTACGATTTGTTCTACTTTAATTTGATCTTTTAATATCCTGGCAAGTCTTACGTTTGTGTTTATGATTTCTACTAAATTTTTTGATATTTTAAAACTTTGTAGTTTGATGCTTTAGTCAGTATTCAAAATTTGACTGTTGATTTGTATTAGTTTTAATTTTATATTTTCCAATTTCATTTCTAAATTTCTGGCAGTAAATAAATTTGAAGTTGCCAGAAATGCTGATGTCGTGATTTTTCCCTAGTTTTCCTTTTTAACATTTATTTTTGAAGAAATACATTTTACATTGTAAGTAAAACTATTTTTTAAAATACGTCAACCCACGGAACATTGTGATTTCTAAGCCTTCTGTGTTAAAGGTTGTTCTCGTCCTTCAACTACCATAGAAAATGCTCTCTGTAGTTCCAGAAGCTTTGTAGCCTTTGATTTAACCTATGACTCTGAGTGGGTAGCCACTTAAAAGCGTTTTCAAACCTACTAAAAACCATTTGAGATCTGTTTCAAGCAGATTGAAAGCTGTTTGAAAACTGTTGAATATTGTTTGAGGTCTGTTAAAAACTGTTTGAGGCCTGTTAAAAACTGTTTGAGACCTGTTAAAAACTGTTTGAGGTCTGTTAAATGCTGCTTAAGGCGTTTTAAAAGCTCTATGAGACCTGTTGGAAGCTGTTTGGAAATCAATTGATTATCGAGCCATCCAGTGTTAAAGGCAAAATAATAGCCTGTAAGACCACATTACTAGCAATTCTGCCTTTTTTAAACTTTTGATTTTTCGTACATCCGCGTACTTTTACTTGTTCCATTTGTAGATAATCGAACTTTTGTTTCCTAAAGATATCGACAACGACTGGGAACTATTATCAACTCTACTCTGAAAATTGCAAGAAACCTTTGTGTAAAAACAACACGAAAAGATCATTAAAGCAGTGTTCTTCCTGCCAAACAATGCACTAAGCCACATAACCAATGTTGTAGAATGTGTTGTGAAGGATCATATGGTTTCGGAGGAGTTAATTATTTTCCATATAAACCGAATCAGCTTGTGATCCCCTTTTCAGAAGTTTAACAACGGTCCTACTAGAAAGGCATTTGTAAAATGTAAATTGCGACTGCTGTGGAGTGTATCTTGCTTATGGAAATTATGTTTAGTTTATCACCAGACACCGGAACCACATCAAATTACAAGATCAAAATTTCAGAGATAAAAAGATACAAAT
>QYTT01080746.1:0-11004 GCA_006980735.1 Dasypogon diadema | reverse complement strand
TCCACTAGGTAGGTCACCAGATAGCTTTTGCAATACGCTAAAAAGATTTCGGTTGATAACTGTCCTCATAAAGCGACATTGTTTCCTTTGGTACGAGGAGTTTCGTCGCAGAAGTTCCTCAATGCAAGACATTGGCATTGTGACATACATTCAAGGCGTTCGTCTGGCATGATAAGACCAAATGCCGCTGATAAGACGACCAACCTAATTGCGCAACAGTACGTAACCTATCTGCAGATTGCACATAGACATTCTGGCGGCTAGCACATCAAGTCTTCTTAAAATGTTACACGAACATTAGTATCTTAGGGTGATGCGTGCACTTTAGGTACGTGTTCCGCCCATAGGAGAGTATATTTCTACGAGATGAAAGTGCAATAGCCAGGTCCAGGTGTGGTTGTTCGAAATTGAAGAAACACCAACAGAGGTGCGAACATTGTGATTAGTAGGAAGAAAATGGTCATGGAAGGGTATACTAATGCGAATTGTACTCGGAAGACAACGCAACAGTAGGGTTCAAAAAAGTCGTCTAAACGCAGGCTATTATTGGACCCTAGTTCATACGAACGTAAAAGAAGAAAACAAAGTCCATACATGGGAGTAGGTCTTGTCAACGGTCCAGCCACCCAGTCCCCTTAATGAAGCCTAGGATACGCTCCCACCGCCTTTCGCCCGTTTCATGCAGTTCATCAAAAAAGCGGTGTCCTTCTCGTACCGAGAGTGGCGAGCAATGACACAGCAAGTGTGTCACCGTTTCCGTCCGTTCTGTTGGAGCGGCCGATTTTGTATTGTGGTTTCAAGAATTTGTGCCCCTTATATTAGCATTCCTAAAGGTTGCTTGTTTAGTTGTAATAGTTTTGCGGTAGAATTGGCATTTGGTTAATAATTACCTGATCGTTTTAGCGATCTGCATCACGTTCCACAATTGACGATATTGGTCGTTTGTCCAGTATACAATACGCCCAAGTAAATATTTAGAGGCCACCCTGTAGGGAAGGGTATACAATTCCTAACTTTACTGACGTAACTCGTATGCTGTAAGAGTCTGCATGCCCGCAACAGCGATCAAGATGACCAAGACTTTTGCTTCAGATTTATCCGATCGTCGTGCAAGTTGGAGAAGATTTCAGATTTAGCCGATGTCTTACAGACACTAAGGACTTTGTTTTCAGTTTCCAGTGAAAATATTCAAAAACCACTACGTGATCCTAAATTTTGAAGCAAATTACAATTCACCCTTTGCTGGACTCCTGAATATCAAAATGTATCTTCTATTTATGGATTATTAATACTTCGTGAAATAATTTGATTAAAACCTTGCATCATAATATCCAAAAACTTTCCATGCCGTGAAAACGTGTTTTTATTTTAAACAGTAGAAAGCGTATCACTAAATTGCTGGAAAAATACCGTAGCAATGGGTACTAAAAAGTGTGCGAGTAACGTGTTTTCTGATAACTACATACACCCATTTTATAAAACCAAATTTTCGAATATAGAGCCGGATCTGTAATTAAGCTCTATACCATTTCTCAGAATTAGATTGAAAAGTGTTTAATATTATTCCGTAAAGAGTTAGCTACAACAAACACACACGGCAAAGCACTAGAACAAAACTGGTTATTCATCATGTTATGCTGTAAAATGGTAAAATCCCCAAAACTCTATTTAATAAGTTTCTAACAAGATTCTGCCTAAGCGATTTTTTTTACCCCATCTAACAAAGTGACTAAGCAAAGCGGCACACGTCAATCACTTCAATGATAACGCGGGTTGTTTCTCTATCTCTTTCGTTCTTAGTCGCAATTAAGAAAGCTCAAAGTTCTTCCAAAACTCGAATGTTAAATAAAATCAAATTAAGAATTCTAAGAATAAAAGCAAAAACGCAAGACCGGCAGAGAACTTCATCACATCATCCCTGATAAAAAAAAACAACAACAACCCCAAAAAAAATGATTTTATAAACAAAACACGAAGTGGAATGGAACGGAATGGAGTGAGGAATCCGGGTTAGTGTGTTACGGTTACTCGCGCCTTGTAGTACGTTTTTAACAATTTTCATTACAACAAATGTTTGGCTTGGCGTCACTACTGTTTTGTTTGGCAGGTTAAAGTGTGCCTTTTCCTTCATTTTCATGGGGTTTTACTCGAGCATTAATAACACCCTAAAATGAAGGGGTGTGGAAGCGGATAATGAGTATGGGGCCAAAGGGAATTATTTACAGACGGTAAAGTTTTGCTATTTGTGACGAAAGCCAGTTTTTAAGCTTTTGATAGATAAGTTCCGCCTGGTCGGTTTTTTCCTTCTATGCGCTGTCATGAAGGCATAAGGCGCGAGTATTTGTTAAAATTGAAAAGATAAATTTGATTTAATGTCAGCTGCTGTCGCTCTGGCCATGGCGAGAATCTTTCGAAGCTTTTATACAAAAACTGTTTACACGTGACTTACGTTAGTAGTTTTAGCATGGGTGCTAAACTTTTGTATTTATCTGTACCTGTGCATAAATTCGAGTTTGTCGAATAGAATCTTGGTGTTTATGTTTAGCTAGCTGGAGGGAATTATATTTGACATTAGAGCGCAACAATGAGCTCAAAGACAAAAACATCAAGCAAGAGAAACCTATCGCAAAATTGAGGTGCTAACGGTGCAATAGAATAACAATCACCTGTTTCTCTCTGAAGTTTTTAAGACCAAATAATCATGTCTAAAAATAGCTTCCGAAAAAATTGTGTTTAAAAAACTAATTCTGATAATAAAAAAAGTAAATAAAAAACACTACTCCGAAATGACGCAGCTATTTTGCGAAACATCGATTTAATAGCCAATTATCTACATTTATCTGCCACTGTGCACTTAATTAGAAACCCCCAATTTTGAAATTGGAAATCTCATCTTATCATGCCGCCCATCAAAGTACACTGAAATTGTTGCTCGGCCGAATATTTTTTCTTTATTTCGAAGACTATGAAAATATTGAATGTAGTATAACAATCTTACAGACATTATCAATTATTTATTTGTGATTGTCTTGAAACAGTACAATTTATTTTCAATTTGTATCGAATTTTACTGTTTTCACAACCGTCTTAAGACCCTTTTATAAATACGGTACTTAGAAGTTCGCTTGAAATAACCATAATTAATCTTATGTTCCGAAACAAGAAAGCTTCCAAAACGGATTGATCCTTCCGGTGCATATAGAAGAATTAGGAGAGACCGGAGCTATTCGTATCGAATTTGTTCTTGTGGGCTCGTTGAAATCGTCGGTTTCTTGGCCACAATTTTTCTGTATAACACGTAGATGTAGTTCTTGTCTACTCGTTTTACTTAATTTTTCCAAAGCCCTTGGTTATGTTGACCGTGGCAAGCGTAACACAGTTTTTCCCTTTTCATCTTTAGCTGATTGGAAGCTTTTTGTGCGCCAGATAGACGAGTACGCCTGATTGACATTCCGACATTCTTTCATTTTGGTGTTCCTCAAGGTTCTATTTTGATCCATTACTTCTTAATTTATTCATAAACGGATACCAGGTGTCATACAACATGTGAATATTCACAGAGTGTTGTATCTGATTACGGTGGGCGTGTGTATAATCTGCCCACATGGTGGCCAAGCTGGTTGAATTGGTACAACTCTGGAGATTTTCTCATTTGTGAGTGCGGGTTCGATTCCTGCAAATTGCACGGCGATTTATCACGGTACCAGTAGAGTTGAGGCAATTTTACTGACGAGAATTGTCCTTGCGATGCCACTGGGGTGTTACATAGTAAAATTTTATGCCAAAAACATTGTGGCTTACTTGCAACATTTGTCAGGTTAAAATTCCCAATCTCATTTTCCCTAAAATTTCCATCCGGCTGAGTTGTACTGTGTGCATCATAGAATTGTTGTACTACAGCCCTCATTGAACGGCGATAACCTCACAATAATAATTTTTTAGATTTTTCAAAAGCTTTTAATAGAGTTAATAACAATCTTCTGCTCAGAAAACTTCTAAAGTAATGTTTTGAAAAATCTTTAGTGGTTAAAAACAAATTTTAATAAAGAAGAAATCCAGGAATTGTTCAAGAAAATAGTTTTCCGTTCATCTAACCTAGATTTACTATCAGTACATCCCTTTCAGGCAATTAGTAAACTAGTTAAACACAGTCTAAAAGCAAACTATCATTCATGGGTATTACTTAATAAAAATATTGCCCAAATTTCAGGAGCTGAAGTAAAAGATACTGCGAATATAGTTGTCAGCTGAGCAATGTCAATCAAATTAAACGAAAGCTACCGCATTTTACAGTATTTGACCTTTTTGGGCTCACCTTATTTGCATTACGAAAAAAGAAGAAAACAATAAAACAAAAGATAAGCAAAAATAATTTCGTCAAGATAGCAAACCGGGCAATATGTGAACATGTGTAGGGAAATTTGTGAATGCTCTTTACAACTTGTGTCGAAAAGTTTACTGCCCCGAAATACCATGACCTCGCCCAATCAAGTGATATTTGCAGAAGGAGATCAGTATCTATCTGTATGTTTCCTTCATTTCTTGGTGCTTTGAGGCCATAGACCTAACTTTGAGCTGAATGACTTTTAATATTGGCGGCAATCAAATTTGGTATTTTGTATAAATTATTTTCTTAGAGGAGAATATAACACACATTTTTCGTGTTCTCACTTCAACAGTTGTACAGTTTTATTCAATTTACGTCACTGTGTTAATTTTATTACAATTGAATAGAGCAAGTGACGTCACAACATTCCTCAGGATGAAAAATATTTTTTAAGAGAGGCAGATGCTTTCGTAAGTTTTATTTTCCACATAAAATAACGTCACTATTCTGTTTGTAGTGATTCCAGTTGCATACCTTTCTACATTCATAGCTTGTTCCTAATACCAGTACTGTTCATATATATATAGAACGGCAAAAATTCCCTGGTACTTTTAAAAAACTGCATACATAATCCAGCAAAGAAAATAAAAAATAGTACTTTATAACAGTGCACTGTTTAGGCAGGAGAAATAAGTGACAAGGGAAGATTACGAATTAATTTAAACCTGACAAATGTTTACAAGGGAGCAAATCGTTCTATAAGAATGATATTTTATGCGTTCTCGTGGGTCGTTTTCTAAGCAAAAAATTAACCAATCATATCATAGTTCAATAGTTGCAATTAGAAAGCTGAGACCACAGAGTCCCTGGGAGGCATCAACAAATTGATGCACCTGGACAAGTCCAAACATTCCACCTGATTAAATATGTATTCTGTTGCAGGACAGCGAAAGGCAGAGGACCAAGAATCGATCTCTGAGGAACGCCAAGTGTGAGTGGCATGATTCCAGAAATTTAATCTTTCATTTTTACCTGTTAGAGTCTATTGGACAAAAAATTTTCAATTAGAGAAAAATCCAACAAAACAGCTGGACGCAACTGTGAGACTTCTTCTTCTACGATCCCAAATGATTGTTGTTTTTTTTTCAAAGTGCTGGGAGACTTGCTTTTCTTTCTCAGCATCGATTTTTTCTTACCCCCACTTTTGTTGCCCTTATATACGTTTTTATATGGAACTTATTAGAAGCGGCCATTAGAGCACAAGATACTATTCAGCGCAAACAATAGTCTCTTTGACGTTCCATTCAAATCACATATGGGGTTTGATTTTACTATTTTACTTGTTTTAGTTGACTAGTTGTTCTTGGGCCGATTGGGTACATAAATTCTCGTAGCTTTACGCAAGCATATAACCATATTATGTTAATTAGTTGCCTACCAAGTAGCAATAAAAGTTGACCTCATCGAAGTATATCGCACAGAGGGCTCTCTCAAATTCACATCAAATTCTAATCAGGTAGGCACACTTACGCTGTATACTAACAGGAAATCTACAACAGTGCAGTTCATATGCGGACAGAATTTGCCCTTTTGACGTTTCGCACTTCCAACCCGTCACTTCTGCCTATCAATCATCTATCCATCAACCTGTTCTATGCTTGACATCCAACCTCAAGTGATGGGCTGCATTCGATGCAATTTACACCGGTGTGCTATGCCCAGCTGTGTGCTGCATTTTGTTCTTCTGCTGCACCACGTACTCTCGACTTGGCTCTGGTTAAGGCTGAAACATGAAATTTATTCAGCACTTATCCAATCTATATTTATACTGGTTAATCCCAACGGTACATTTAGCGACCATAATAATATAAAACAGAAATCGTGAAGAAAAACAGTTATATAATGCCGGAATCTGATTATAACCTACCTGCGCACAGGTATGGATACTTTCTTCTTCTTTTTCTTTCCTGATGGCTGCTTTTTCCGTAATATTTATTTACCACGCTTCTTATCCATTTCATTGTGTTTTTGTCTGCACTTTTTACTCGGTGGTTCGCGTGTTGCTTTTGTAACTCGTTTTCTTATGATAATGGGGTATTCGTGTTGATTTTGCGTTGTTTATGATTTTACTTAACTCTCATCCCACATTTTTACGACATTTACCGGCACCGCCGCACCGCAGCACCGGTAGCAAGCTAAAGGAAACATGTTCGCAAGCTCGCAAAGAATTGGACAATCCCGTTTGTTACTGATCCGGTGTTGATGTTACGTTGGTTTATTGCGCCCGCACGTTTTTTACCGCTGCTACTGTCGGTGTTCGAAGTCTCCCCAACCCTTCCGCCCCCCCCTCCCCCAACTACCTGTACTCTACTAATGATCTTCCAGGTTGCACAGCAGCCAAGTAGAAAGATCAGTGGATCAGTGACGTGCCAAACAGCAATATACCAAACCTGGAACAGTAATAGGTATTGAATCTCAACACTTGTCTTCGATGCTGCTGGTGGTGGCCATAAGTAAGCTGCGCATGCTCAGTATTCAATAATTTCTATTTCGATAATCGTGTTGAATTGCAGTTTGAACCGATTCCGTTTCTTGTTTTATTCCCCAGCGGATCGTGTCTTTCCCTTTTAATGGCAACCGGTTGCGGAATGATCGGTGCATGGTGCATGGTGCAACGAAGCAGTAGATACGCTTGTGCACACTACAAATCATAGCGTAATAGTTTAAGCAAGAGGCATTTTGGAGATTAGAAGTGAAGTCTTACTTCACGGCAAAGGAGATGATGGCGGTGATTTATCTGCGCTATCGCTTACCGAGATCTTGTTAACTTTATTGGAAGATAATAGATGTCAGCGTTTGTTTTATAATCATGGAAGTTATGATCTTGCTTTAAATTTAGTTCGCTTTTGTTACTTGCGTCTAGGAAGTAATTGGATCCTATTCTAATCGTGGAATATAATGAAGAAATGCTCCACATAGAGAACCAGTAAACGTGATTGCTATGAAATCGAAAAAAACTCAAGTCAATTACCTTTCTAGGTGACGAAAATCTCCTTTGCATTCATCAATAGCAGAATGTGCCTGTGTAATGAACCCATGCTCTAAATCGAGGCGAAGCACTTTTTAATTCTTCTGGAGTCAGTTCAAACACTCCTTGGAAGTCACAATTTAAAGCCAATTTTTGTTCGAGTGTGAGCAAATGCGACACCCATTTCGCTGAACTTTCAGTATGTCCAATTCAATCGCGCCAAGACATGGTTCATGGTTGGTCAACGGAGTTACGAAAATCTTGGATACTTTCAACTGGCGGTCCATCCACTACCATGTCGGGGATTCTGTCCATATTTTTTGCATGGATCGTAGCTGAGAGTTGTCTCCCCTACTGTTTCGGTACATTGCCCTTTAAGTGCTAGTAATTCTGTCCATTTTCCACTCTAGTCATGATGAGCGCCTGCAAAAAGACTTTCTTTTAATACCTCGCTAACAATGGCGTAAACGTGTTCAGTTATTGCCCTTTGTTACGCTTGAAGAGTTGGCTACGAACCCACTTTCTAAGTTTTTAAATCTTTCTCATGACACAAAATCGCCGATTCACAATCGACTTGACAGTTTGCAAGTTCTGTAGTCAAATTGTGTGGTGTCTTCGTCCAGATTTACGTTACCAATTCTGAACAATTCACCTACAGCATCTTCCCCATAAACAGAAACAATCCGTTCCCTCATTTCTACAGCAGATTTTGTAAACTTTATATGGAAATAATGCGTGACACTTTTGCATTCAATATAATAAGACAAATTTTTATGGAATCTGCAAAAGTTAGATTTGAAATAGCTTTGAAGTCATCTAACTAAGAGTTTCAGCTGTTGGTTTATCGAAGAAATGTCCCCTTCAAAGTACTTCCCTTTTGAAGCCAGAATCTTCGTCCAGCGTTTCTCCCATTTTCGGAAGCACTTCTTATATTCTACTTGCGGAGTAGCCAACTCCAATTTCGTCGCTTTCTGTCATAAAATCTTCTTTTTTAATTCGAGAAAGCGCCAGAAGTGCCAGGGAACCTGGTTACAGATGTACGAGGATTGATGCAGTTGAACAATTCCGTGTTTCTCTAGAAATTGCTGAATAAGTTTTGATGATTGGGCAGCAGCACTTTTCCACAAATTAGATCATTTACTTTTTTTAACAGTAGGCATTACCTTGATACTGCTCCGATTCTGATTCGCTTTTTTGGTCGTTGTTCTTCAGGTGTTGAGCTTTTGTCTTAGCGTCGTAACCATAAACCCAGCAATTTCCGAGCAATTTCAGGCTGTTACCAAATTGCCTTGGACGACTTCCACTCGATAATTCTTTTGTTGTTCCATCATCAGCTGTAGAATGAACTGTGTAACAACGCGGCTCATCCCCAAATCTTGACTCAAAATTTCTGAAACTATAGTTTTTGGAATCTTGTGGTGCTCTACTATTCCCCGCACTGTCAGACGAGGATTTTGATTAATTTAAGCTCGAACTCATTCCACATCTTCAGGAGTTTTTGTCGTTGCGGCCCTGCCAGTACGAGGATCACTTTCAACTTAGGTATCACCCAGGTGTGAACTAAATCTTTAGTTTCAAGTATCACTCATGAATCATAACGATCTCCCGACTAAGAATGGCCAAGCTTCTCGCAAAATATAATCTTAACGATTTGTTCGATGTTTTCAGCCATCGTAAAATATGGAGCGTTGATTAATGATTAATTATGATAAATCTCCAAGCCTCAGTCAGGCTACATCAATCCATGGTGTGGTTTAGCCGCCTCTGACACTTCTTTTCATCAAAGAACATCGACTGCGTCCTTGTTAAAGTTCCATAAACTCCCCAAAATATCCTTTTGCGATGTCATGCATGGCCTATCTCGTTTTCTGGTGTAGTCGAGGTTTTCCTTTAAGACATCCATAAATATTTTTGCCTTCTCCATTTGAAAGCCGTAGTCTTATGTTGCTCCTGAGGGTTTGTTGAAAACTTAAGAATAAGAGTGCTTGCACAACGGAGGACGAATATTCGCTGGTAGCTAGATTGGCCACGTTGTTGCTATTGTTTTTGCAGGAAATTTTCATAGCAGTTTTTCAATTCCGATTGAGGTACCTCCAAGGCATGCATGTTGAACGCATCAACCCACCTATACAGTCGACTACTATTTACTTTCAGGAGCGCTTTTTGAGCGATTTTCAAATTATACGGAATCCAACACGAACAGATCTTTTTCACGACAAAATGTTCATGTAAAATCTTGTCTATGCTTGTTATACTAATGCCCAGGGATGCCTCAATATCACGGTATGTCACACGATGATGGTGCATTATCTGTTCGCGCACAGCATCGAGGTTTTCCAGCACAACAATCAATTTTGGACGACTTTCTTTAAATTCGTCCGTGAGCGAACGAAGGCCACGATTGAATTCAATAAACCCGTGATATACAGTAGCTTTAGATGGTGCTACATCGTCGAAACCATCCTTATGACAAAACGTTCTGAGTACGTATACCTTCAAAAATGTCAAACTTTACTATGAATAACTGGCATTGTTACCAACCGTCGTACCTTTGAAACCCAATCTTCACTTTCTCAGATAGCAGACTAGAGGCTCACTTCTGATTCTGTGCTGGTATGGGAATACATTAGTCATTGGAAATGTTCGGGAAAAAGAGCAAAATCACTCTTATGTGGGTGCCGAGCAATGACGACATTGAAGCAGTTAACAGACTAATAAAATCAAAAGCCATATAGAGTGATTTGTGACTTCGGAGTTAATGGTTGGCATCGCGTTCCGCTTTTTATATATATTCCGCTATAGGAATACATAGATAGGAAACTGAAATACGTAGTAAAAACCCATTTACAAGAATTGACTTAACAGTGCCATCTATGATGAGATTGATAACGCCATCTTGTGTCTCTTTCGGAATCTAAGAACTTTATACCGGGCATATTTCATGAAAAATAAATATTTTCATAGTTTTTTTTTCAATAGTTAGGCAATGAAAATGGATAATCCGGTATAGAATTGTTTTGTATCTATACACTTTATCTGCATAATAATAATTATTATCCCTGGTTTAATCTACCCATTAAGCTCATAGCTACTTGTGAGAAATGGAACTAAGAATTCAGTGCCCCAGACAACTCCAGACCGCTACAAACTTTACTTTTATTCGAATTGTGTCCCAGTAAAAGTAGATATTTTGCTGGCACGTGCCTGCTTGTGAACATTCTATTGATCACTTTTGTTTCGTTTCTATTCATTCCTATCTGTTTTGAAAACATTTCGGTTAAGTACGAAGTTAAGTTAGTTTTTTATATACGAAGTTAAGTTAGTTTCTTATATGCATACCCGATCATATCATTACTTTACCTTTCTTCAACAAATTCAACCTAATTTTTAATAAAATTATAGAAATTATGTCACTTTATGCACAATTTTTTACGGTTTTGTTTTGAACAGCTGACATAAACAGTCCAGTCAGACACATCAACCATAAAAAAACTGATTCTAACGTCCTTGAAAACTTGGCGACTTTAAGAAATTTTCACGTAAAATTGTCTCAAACCTGAATACTGAAATTGCTCTGCATCATCAAAAAAAACGAATAACAAAAATCAAAAGTGCAAAACAAAAAAAACTAGTAAGATCGGAAGAGCGT
>QYTT01080744.1:14179-27412 GCA_006980735.1 Dasypogon diadema | reverse complement strand
GATCTTTTTGATTAACTCTAAGTGAGTGAGTCAGTGACTTTTTAGCTATTTTGAAAAGTCCATAACTTCGAATCTATTAAAGCTACAGTTATGAAATTTGGTATTTGAACTAACAGCAGTCATGGTATTATGTATGTGAAGTTTGATTCGATTTCGTGTGACAAGTAGTTAGATACAGGAGGGTCAAAAGTAGCTCGAAGCGGTTCGGGTAAATATAGTGCACGGCGTACGTGCGGCCTCTTGCTGGAACTTGGCCTGCGCACTGCCGTGCGCATAGATTTTCACATAGATTTACGTTAACTATACGGGTAAAAATTGCAGTCGACTGCAGAAAATGCATTTTTGAACAATTTTTCTAATTGTGACAGGGGAAACTATGTAAAAGAAGTACTCTTTGTTAAATTATTCTCGGAAAAAATCATTATTTGCACAGTTAACTACACACATAGGAATTTCACAGACCCATACTGTGCTATAAATGGTCAAAATAACAGAGGAAATGAGAAAAAGTTCCAATAAATCCGTGTATCCGTGATAAGTAATCGACACCAAGTATATTACATATGAATGCCATTTTTAAGTCATTTCCCATACAAATAAAAGATTGTAACGTCATGAGAAATGGACGTTTCTCTGTCTCTTTTGATTTAATAGATCCTTAAGAGTCAATTCGATTCTATTTTCAGTTCATAGCAATTAATTTCCACATCAGTTCAACTTAACTGACTTACCCAGGAACTCAACCCCAAATTGATTTGAATTGGATTTGAATATTTTCGTAGGGTTGTAAATTTCTGTCACGAAAAGCTCCCTTAAATAACAAAAGGCAAAATTGCCATAATCAAAAAATTGCGGCAGGGTCTAAAAAACTTCATATAAAGAAACGTGATGGGTGGGAACGCTGAGCTTTCTTTGTATCTAAGTTTATGAGAGCAATCGGGAGACAAACTTTTGAACTCTGATTATATTATTATGATATTTACCCGTAATAAATTATAGCTGTAGATTTCACTTAATTCAGTGACAGGCGCACAAACATGGATCAACTTGCGAGTCCAAGACTCAAACCATGTTTTCAATATTGCTTTACTGGATTTAATTGACTGTATATATATGTATATATGCAACAATCTATTTTTTTGACTGCTAAGCTTTATGTGTAGTAACATATTTTGACTTTGAGGAAGGGAGTTATATTTTGATACATTTTTGGTATCAATATCTAATACGAATTTGTTCGGAAACGCTCCATGCACTTATATTATGACGTCAGGTTTAAACTACTTACATACTTCGAAAAATTTCTTCATTTTGCATAGTTACTACGGCAGAAACAGGCCCTAAGCCTGAAGAACAAAAAGGGTTTTCTACAAAAAAAACTCTAGTTAAAATTCAAGCAATGTATTATATATACCATATCACCATATACATTTAAGGATACTCAAGGAATCCAACGTTTCTAAACTTAGATCCTATAAATTTTCACATACCTCAAAAAGCCAAACCGGTACCTAAATAATTTGGACGTTTTCTTAGAATAGGCTGCCCCATTTTACCTAAACGTTGAATGCGATGCATGATAGAGTTTGGTTGGTATTGTGTTCATAATACGAATTTCCAGTTTAAAAATTATAATTTGGATATTTCTCTAATGTTCACATAAAAGTCACTTTCGAAGCATCCAATTAAGCTTCAATTTCGTTATTAATGAAAGTTAATGCGGACGATTAAACTGAAATGGATTGCAACTACAGATTGAATGACTCAGCCTGGAGGAACGTCGCCTAAGGCACATTAGCAGAAATCTCGGAGCATATATGTAGCTAGCAGGTATTAAAAAGAAACAGCCGAAACAACTGCGCAGTCCTTGAACTTGTTATGTCCTTAGCCGAAGGCAAATATCCAACGAAAATTTTCGAAAGCAATATCAAATTAAAAGAAGAAATATTTAGCACTCGGCCGTAAGAAATAAATTCCAATTCACATCATGCAACAGAAACTTTACTTAGCAGAGGGACAGGTCCAGCGCCAAAATTTGCAGACCGCGATTATTGCAGGTAGAAATCATCATCATCAGAAAAGGAATAAAAGCGAATATATGGCAGAGAGCCAAATACTTGTTGCACGGTGGTTCATTAATTATTTCAAGTTATATCTGGGGTGTAATGTTCGATTGCAGGTATAAAGCCCGTCAAAATCGGCGATTGTCTCCCCCGCGCTGCGTCGCGGTCGATGAAGTAGCCGTCACAACGTCATCGGGCACAAATCTGTGCAGTTTCATCCCCTGGACCCGGCACATCTGTATCCGTGGTCTAAGTGCTTTGGTCAGTTCGCACTATCTCCCAGTATTCCTCCTTACCGAGAACTGCATTAATCTTCAATTTTTGTTTCGCTTCGCCGATTTTTTATTCGTTGCCGGTTGCCGTTAATGATGTTGGGCAGCATCTTTTCTCTTGCGCTGTCCAGGTAAAAGCTTGGTGCTGTTCGAGGAATCTCCTGTTCAGTCGAACTGATTTTTTTCTGCTGGTAACTTGCCGTGAAACTGACAGACTTATTCACTTTGAAATTGCATTAAACGTTTAATGGTTTTATTGCGTTCGCATTGATTGAGTATCTTTCGACTCCGGCAATTTCATATTGCCAAAAGTCTGAATGGATTTCGTGCCTAAGGAATGAATTGCAATAATGTTCACTTTATTAATTTGAAAAGTTTTTGTTATTTGATGTGAAAAGGAACTTATATTACTTTAACTTTTAAAAAGTATCCAGTGTAATCCTACGGACACATCTGGTGTTATTTTGGTGAAACTATCTTGGAAGTAGGGAAAATTGGCTTTTTCCAACTAGAAACGAAAAATTAGTAACTTGTAGTTAGTAAAGACTTTGTTAGTAACAAATTAAATGTTTACTTACGAACCTTTTGTACGTTCAAGCAATTCCACTGCAGTGTAAAAATAACAATTTCAAAAGAATTTGGGTATACTTTTCAATCTTTATGATGTAAATTCTAAAACTCTGTCAGCATTTAACTTGAAGTTTCGCTTAATCCCTTTGTTCATAGAGATGTGAAATATGTATTAATGAGAACAGCACCTTCTTCATAGCGGTTATCAACGGCAGTATCAATCTTCATAAGGTTTGAGCAATTGAGCCCCCTTCATGTCACTATCTCCAGAGTCTGAGATTTTGAGCGTATTTTCACCTCGTTTCACGTTATCAAACTATCGTGCATGGGGTTTGCTATGCTTCCAACTACCCTTGAAACTCCCATATAAGGGATTATATTTTAAATCTTCGCGCCCGCGTGTTAAATGAAATAAAATTTATGGAAGAAAAACAAGTAGTTTTTACCAAAAAATGTCATATGACATGGAGATATTTTCTTCAAATTGTAGTAATTATCTTACAACTGCGTATCTCAATCGTACAGATTTTATGTATCACCTTATAAAAATTTAATATATTCAACCTTAGCAACATATCCGTCGAAAAGGATACGGACCCCTTTCCGTTGCGTTGGATAATATGATAATAATATGATAGAGGTCATAATTTTTAAGTATTTTTTTAATTTTTCCAAAACTCTGCAATAACGTGTCACTTACCGATCATACCATTATTATTTATGCATTCATCTTAGTTGCCGCCAATTTGTTTTCATACTATTCCCTTCAGCTTAGTTCCCGTTCTGACAGTTTGCATAGATTATTATGGCTTTCGAACTGCCATCGAAGGGACGACCGCGTCAATTATTTTCGTCGAATGCGGGAGGAGAAAGTGCAGAGAAATGAGGTGTAAAATCAATCAGAACTTGCAACTGGCATAGGAATAAAAATTATTACATTTTTAATTAGCACGTGGAATGCCGTAATACATATCACATTTCTGACCCCACAGATCACAAATTCCTTTTTTTATTAAAATTGATCAAAAAGAGGTTAGGGAACTTAATTTTTTTTATATCGAAATTGCACATTTTGACCAAAATTTTTGAATTTTTTCATGTGACTCTGCATTCGTCTCACGCGACCACAACGTTAAATTTTGTACTTACCGGCCGCGTGACACTAGGGTCACCCTAAAGCAAAATTTATGAAAACTAACTTTTATTTCAAATGTATTAGATAATTAGATACATAGAGCCGGAAAATTGAATATAGTATTTGAACCTGCCGGTCACGCGGCCATTAGTATGAAAATTCCGTGAACCTGCGTTAAAATTACGTGGCACTCTACGTTTCGAAGTATTTCATATGACACCAAAAAGCGTCATCCGTCTTTCAGGGAAGTATCTTAATTGACGCCATAAGGCGTCATCCGTCATTAAGATGTTAAAATAAAATTACATTTTAATTTCATCCGTTCAAAATCAGTAGAGTCTGCTACAAATAAAACAAGTGTAAGAGCATACAAAAACGAGTGCTAAACGAGTTATAATTTATGTTCTTTATATAATTGCTATTTATGCTTTAATGGTGCCTTCTCTAGCTAGTATTAATTAAATACGAATCTACGGAATTCTGCGAAATTTTTGGAACCAAATCTACGGAAATATCAGTAATCGGATCTGGCAGCACTGCTGTTGGCTAACAACGTGCGCTAATAACTCGTAGGGGGGTGAAAATAGGGGGAAACTGTTTACGGGTAAAAAGTATTTATTTTGCATGTACTACATCAATCCAAATTTAAAAAAAATTAAAAAGTTTCCAGGTGAAAAGCTTTTTTTTTTGCTAATTTCAATTCAAATTCCCACCAGGTGCCTTTTTACTTAACCTCAATCTGTACGGCTAAACTAATTACCGTATCGACATAATTGTTTCACCCACGTGCTTTATACACTTTTTAACAAATTTTACTCTGTAGCCATCACTTTTAGTTTTTCACTTGTAGGAATATCTACCTATAGAGAAGATATGAGACACGCCACCCCTCACATATCTGTTTCTGTAAAAGAAATTTTCAAAAATGTAATTCTTTTGAAACAGTTGTAATCTTTGAAGATTTTTGAGTATCATACAAAAGGAATTAATAGAGAAGATATGAGACACGCCACCCCTCACATATCTGTTTCTGTAAAAGAAATTTTCAAAAATGTAATTCTTTTGAAACAGTTGTAATCTTTGAAGATTTTTGAGTATCATACAAAAGGAATTAATTAGATCGGATAAATAAGAGCGGAGCTAGAGAACAATAAGCAAGAATTGATACGAACAAATTATCTGAAATGGAGTTGTTTACTTTAAATCGCTTTTTCTCCGAAAGTTGTTTTTCCTCGTTAGACCCATTTTCTGATTCACATCATATATAGTAATCATTAACCCCTTCGCTGCCATGGTGGTCCCATGGAGGCGGAGCGCGCTTGTCTTTTCATTTGGGTCATGGTGGTCACCGGTATTTGTTTTTAAAATCATTCATTTTGAGACAAATGCTCTCGAAGAAAAGTTAATGAATTATACAAATATATGTATATATAACTTTATAAATTAAAAAGTGCACTACTCAGTGATCAGTAACCAAACGTTTATTTAATATAAAAAATATTTAATATTCTTTTTTAGCGAAAAACAAAATCATATTCTTAATAATAGAGAATTTTTTTATGTAAATATTTTTAGTAACTTAAATAGTCTCACGAATTATTTTATGTATGGCACATGAATTTCAGTAAATTTCATATTTTTAAAAAAATTATATTTTTCGATGGAATATATTAAAACAAGGCACACTGGGTGAATTATAATCTTACTCCTTTGAAGAATATTCATAGGCTGTCTAAATTATTTAAAATTACAGTTCAAACATATTTTCTGTCTCCCTCAATCATTTCTGAAATTTCTTGGAAAGATAAACTGTGTCACGGGTGACCACCACAGTTTTTATACCCTAGATGTAGTAGTTTAAGCAAGCGTTTGTAACGCATAAAAATATTCATGATACACAGAAATAAACAACATTGCCATTAATGGGAGAAGAAAAGAAATCGTCTAATAGATGTCCGTCTGTCGGTCCGTCTGTCTGTCCGTCTGTTCGTCTACGCGTTATTTCGAGGACGCCTTAAGCTAGAGAGTTGAAATTTGGTACATAGATATTTGGAAAACTCCTTCGTAGTGTTGCCATATGATAACTACACGTAGATCAAACAAAAAATCGATATTTTCCTTCTAAAACGAGAATGCTACGAGGCAGATGGATAAAATTCAGCACACATATACTTCAGTAAAACCTAAATATCTTAGCAGAAAATGAACCAAACCGAACAACTATTTCAGAGGGTTGCCACATGGAAGTTTAATTTTTTAAAGCCGTAAATATAAATTTTTTTCAAAAGCTTTTGCGATCGCCATAAAAATATGCATATATAGGTTTTCGAGGTCGCTGATTGCGAATCCAGAGCCGGATTTCTTAAATTCAAAATGGCGGATCCAATATGGTGGACAAGATTTTCAAAACGTCAATGTAATGTTGGCAAAATGACGGATATATAGGTTTTTGGGGCTGATGATTACTAATTTAACTTTAACGTTTAAGAATTCAACATGGCGGATCAAATATGTTAATAATAAATGTTAACTTTTTCAAGAGTTTCTCGATCATCATGAAAGTAAGTTGATATGGGTTTTTGGAGGTCGCTGATTTCGAATCTGGAGTCAAATTTTGGAGATTCAAAATGGCGGGTCCAATATTAAGCTAAAGTGTGCGTCGACAGATTGCGGATAGTAGGACTGCCTATAGATTTGAATGTCAGTTGCAAATATGTAAGAATAAGTAGCCGCGGACATTTAACTACAAACGCATTATTTCCTTTCCTTCCCTACGTCTAGGGTATAACATAATTGGTCTAAACCAATTATAGCTTCTTTCCTTGTTAATATTAAATTTAATTGTCAAATTTATACTGGGATAAGTTCAAAAATTCGCGTGGCAGCGAAAGGGTTAGCAGTGTCATTTTATTATTTTAAAATGGCGAAAAGTGTTATTTTCGTGGCAAGTCACAGATTTTTAAAGAAATGCATTCAAAAGATACGGCGTTCGTCAGTATTAAAATACTAAAACATTAGGAAAGCAAAAAAAGCTAGACAAAAATAGCACCTCTCCTTATTGTACAAGTACCATATAACTACGAATTTTTCAATAATTAAAAGTTTGGCTCCCGATCCTCCTAGAGCGTCGCATACACGCTTGACGCGTTTACAGGAAATATCACAGAAAAAGTGCAGTCTTTACTATGTAGATGATTTTTGTTTGTTTTCACTTCATGCTAATTTATTTCTTCAAAGATTCAAATTCAAACTCGAATTACTTTATTATGCATAACGTATACACAAGTTAGATAATGATAAAAAGAAAAAAAATTAATTCAAAAAGCAAAAATAGTGAAGAAAACAAAAAAGAAAAGAAAAGACAAATAGCAAAGAGAAGACAAAAGCTATTATCGGCTTGAATAATAAAGTAGACATTTGAATTCAGCAGCAGAAGAAGCCCTCACAATGTGATTAGGAAGGCTATTCCAAAGCCGAAAGGTTTGGACAAAGTACGAACTTTCGTAGACAGAGGAAGTATACCTTGGTAATAAAATTTTAAATTGCCTGAAAGATCTAAGAAAAACTATATGATCATAGAGATAACCTGGCGTTTTATAGAGAATTCACTTAAATAAGAATAGCAAAGATCGATCTCTTCCTCAAATAAGTGTCAATATCACAATCCAGTATTAATGTTTTATAACTAGATATACGTGCAGACCTGCTTCGAAGAAAAACAAAGCGAGTGCAATCATTGAAGGCCACCTCGAATTTACGTTTACAAACAGAGTCGAGCTTAGGGAAAACAAGTCTTCCTTGAGTGAAATATGGCAGTAAGACAGCCTTGACGAGCTTTAAGCGAATATGTAAGGGAAGGACCTCAGCTGATAGCCATAATCTTCTTAACCCATCATATATTCTACCAAGCATGTCTTTGATGTGATCGCAGCATTTCATGGAACTGTCAAGTTTAGTTTAACCCCTAAGTTAGTCGCCCTGCAGGTCAGAGTTAACCCGAGATAACAGAGATAACGATGAAAAGAAAATTTTTCTAATTACTTTCATTTCACACTATGATACTCCGAAGGACTTACAAAAACATAAACTTAATGTACATAATTAATTTTGAGTTCTACTCACATAAATGTTTTCAATGTGTACTCCTGGATTCAGGTCAAAAGAGAACCTGCCCAAAGAAAACGTGCATACATCCTTAACACGTTCAACCCGGCGCTTTGCTAGGAAGAGACCTTTCTCATCTTGTATTTAGTTTATCATGTAATTTTCTCTTAAGGCTCTCGCGTGAACCACCGGTGTTTCACGCAGTGTTGAACGTGTTAAACAATTTTTTTATGAGGTTTAGTAAAGTGGGAATTTTGGAACTGTATTTAATCTTTTTCCTTTTTCACGCAGACATTTTTTATAATTTAAATTCGGGTTTTTCAGATTGGATTAAAATTACCTACTTTAGACTCCTCGCTTTTCTTTTAATTAACTCGTCAAATGTAAATGAATCAACTGACAATAACTAAAAAGAAGAACTTGAGTACGATGACCTAATTTACAGCACCTCATTCTCCTACTACTAATTAAGGTCTCCCATGTTTAATTGAAAATCATTCCCTAACCCCGTGCAAAAATAATAAACGAATTAAGTCGCACAATTCGCCAAATTACAACCGGATACCAAGATGCCAATTGAAATTAATCAGTTTATGCCTGTTGTTAATGGCTATGCCTGGCGGAGTGTTGGTTGAGTGCCCGACTTCCTAGAATTTCAATGCTACTCTTAGCAACACTTCAGCAATGCAAAAATGTCCATCTGCGCACCAAGAAATTTCAATTACATTTCAGTCCATGTCTCAACTGTTGTCAATTATCCATTTTACCCATTCGATTTGCTTGCTTAAGTGATTCTAGCTGAAGAATTGCTCAGCGCCCAACTGAGACAATGGATGGAAATTATCATTCAATTAGAGTTCCATTTAGTCAAAAATTGATGGTCATTTTGCTTAGGTATTTAAATTTTGTTAAACATCTCTGACAAGTTATGCATAAAAATGTAACTTTGTCTCGGCAGTTGGATGTGCCGAGTTTGGCAAATCAGAAGCTACTTACCTGTTACCTCTTTTATAAATCAATAGCTTCCCCCAGACTACAAATATGCATGTAATGCAAAATTTGAGCATTTCCAGCAGGTGTCTTCCCAAGGTATTCTGGACACACATTTCCCAGAAGAATTATGCACCACTGCACTGATGACATCACTTTACACCAGAGATTTTTTGTACCTACTTAAAGTGCCGATAATTTCCCCAAGTAGAACAAGCTATAGGAGAATCTGTGTGGAATACCTGGCGAATTAGCATTTCTTGATCGCGGAATCCAGGTAGGTGCATGTGCACTCGATTTCACTTCTCCTGGTGCTGGTAGTCCAGCAGTCTTCTAATTCTGATGCATCGAGTATTTTAGGCTAACTCTCAGATTCGCACGGCTGCTTCCTCTTCCTGCTTTGTGCCCATGGAATCTTCATTAGATGCAGCGAATGCGTCACACTTAATCCAGTGTGCGTGAAGTGTGTGTTACATAATTAAATATGAAGACTCGATCGTTCTTATCCAATGCGTTTGCAGTTTCCTTCCGCGCTCAGCTTTGTCTGGTTTTGTATTTTTGCGAATTTCGTCAGCAACAACAAGACGACACCAAAAAGAAGCAAGGAAAAGAATATATGATAAGAAAAGAAGCACGAATTGTGCCGGAATGTGCAATAAGTGCAACAAGATTTTTCGCAAGAAAATTTTCAAAGTCAAGGTTACGTGAATGGTCTGAAGAAAAAAACTGATGCGTATCTGTGTGGGTTGGGGAGACAAGAAGGCGGCTGCATTGAATTTGTTGCCAGATTAAAGAGGAGAGTTAAATGGAATTATTTTTACGGCTGTACGAAATGCAGATGTCCTTTTCTGAAATGATCCCTGTCCTAATTAAAATTTACTATTTTTTTAATAATACAGGTATTGCGGATTATGATAGGCCTTTACCTACATACAGCGAACGAAATTTATATAATCACACCAATAACTACACAGAATTTCTGAACACGCAGATTTTCAGATTTTGTTACTATGATCGAATTCAAAAATTTTCAGGTCTTTTGCCAAATTTTGTAATTATTCCCAGTTTTAATTCAATTCAATTCAATTCGTTTTTTACGGAAATGGGGATGTAGAAGAAAATGACGTGTGGGAAAAAGGAGGTTGGGAGGCCGAGTGAAAATGTCGGTGTAAGTTCTGCTTTATACTTATTCACTTATTCACACTTTACTATATTGACGTGTCTAAAGCTCACGGACCTGATGGTATCTCACCACTGCTTCGCCTTTTTCCTGGCTAAATCTCTGACGTAAACACTTCATTTGTCGTATTCAAAAGGTATTTTTCCATCTTTATGGAAACGCTCCCATTTTCAGTCAGTTCATATAAAGGGAGAGGCTTGTGATCCCTCTGACTACAGACCAATAGCAATCACTTCGATTCTGGCAAAGGTTTTTCAGACTCTTACCAACGCCAATACTTCTCCCTCTATGGACACTTAACTGGCGATTGGATGATGGTCCAAACCGAGCCTCCACAGCTTCGGTGAGCTGGAGGTTGTTGCGTTAGACATCTCTAAGGCCTTTGACACAGTCACGTACTCTGCCCTTTTAACCAAACTCCCAGCAATTGGTCTCGACTCTGGTGTTCTTACTTGGATTGGTAGTTTCCTTTCTGACCGTTCCATCTGTGTTGCTATGGACGGTGTTATCTCTAAACCTTACAACATCAATGCCGGCGTACTTCAGGGCTCGGTATTGTACATAACTTTATTTCTGCTCTTCATTAAATTGAATCAGTAATTGCCCCAGAAGGAGTCCAATTTTAACACATTCAAAACAGAAAGCTGCCCGCTTTACTTTAACAAATCCACCTCTATTCGTCAATGGGATGAATCCAACAATCTTAGTTGTACGGACCACATCTTTGCTATTGCAAAAAATGCGATGAAGTATCTGGTTTATGTGCGTCGATGCACATATACAAGGCTCATAACAGACCCAAACTTGAGTTCGATTCGCATATTTAAGCATTGGTAGAACTTTTCGGTATTGTCCGCGTTAGACAAAGTCAAAAAAAGCTTCGAAACTTATTGGCGATAAGGCGATTATTTCCAAAACAATTTCTTGGAGCACCGATGAAATTTCACATGCTTTACGCTCTTTTATTTCTATTTTAATGGGCATTGTTCTACCGAAATCTCTGGTCTGATTCGTTGTAGCTTTATCCCTACGAGCCTTTTCATCCTTTCGTTATTGAAACAAGGAGACCTAGCAGAACAGTGAAATTTCGAGAATCATTTTTGAACCAAACTATATGAATGTGGAACAGATTACCATTTTCTGTTTTCCCTGTCGACTATACTGCCGTACTAAAATGAAAAGCCGTAAGCACCATCTGGTTGTTTTGAGATAATCGAAGTTTTAAATTTTTTGCAATACTGTTTTTATTTGAAAAGATATCCCAACGAGTAGCACATTGTTGTGTAAGATTAGTTTATTGCTTTTTGTCAGTGTAAGCCAAGTTTATAAATAAAAAAGGTTTCGGAAAAACGGCGCTTAATACTTTCCATGATAGTAAAGTTTTAAAAACTTGAATGGCGATAGTAAGAAGCGTCTAATCTATATCTATTCAAATTTCTACATAATTGAAATTTCTACTTAAAATTGAGGACATAACTAACTAACTAACTACATGAACTGTATGTAGTTGAGAGAATATTTCCCCAACTAATTTAAATAAGAATAATTCAAGAAATTTTGACAACAAATGATTATTTATGTTAACCAAACTAAAATCGTTACTCAATGGAAATGGAAAAGTGAAGAAGTATATCACGAAGTATTTTTTATTTATGTTGGTACTTGAGGATCCATGTTGGGTCCTCCCACATAAAGGGCCTAGGCCTTAAAGGCCAGCCAACTCAAAAGCACTGGGCGTCCAGAAGGGTCCACCCCTTACAATAAAAGTCCAGAGGATCTCCCGATGTGAAGAACTTCGGGCGAAGCTACCTTGGCCTACAAAATGTGTACAATACGGCACAAACACACAACGATCTTGCCTTTCCAGAGGAAGCCAAATTGAAACGAGAGGCTGCCGCGCTCCCGTCGCGGTTAACCACGCACACCGGGGCGCCAATCCTTGGCTGTCCAGTTGAACATGAGCGTCCGGTTACGTCCAGATGGCAGTAAAAGCCCTTGGTTCTGCCACCAGGTATTCGCTCTTCACTCCCTTCCCCGCTCTCAGGTAGTATAAGTGGACAATCGATTTAGCCAAGCACAAGATTAAGCTAAGCAGACGGTTGATTCCAACACAAGTCCCCAGAATTGTGAGGAACGTTAATCGGTCCTTGCTGAATGATGGGTTGATCAGCCGGCACTAGCGACAAGCAATCTCCATGACATTATGCAAGGCTCAGCAGGCGAAGAACCTGCGAAACAGGATTCCTTCAAATATTTCCCCTGATACTTAATCAGTGTATGTGAAGCTCCGTAGAGCCTCCTGACGGTCCTGATGAATCTGGACGGGAACCCAAACGCATCGATGGCGGCCAGAAGATACTGGAGACTGACGCTGTTAAAAGCCTTGTGTTGATCTACAGATACCAACACCATTGGCAGTTGGAGTTCATGCATCATATTGCGAAGGACTCAAAGGCTGGTCTCCAGTTCTCTATCCTGTGAAGGTATCTCTTCTTTTCATCCCATCTCAAGTCCTCGGACAAATGAGAAACTTTAATCGGTCTGTGCCGACTCACAGTTGGCTAGAATGTATCGTGTTGTCAACCCACCAAATGAGGAATATGGTGGCCTCCGCGGCACGAAAGTCAAACAATGACGTAAAATTGTCAAAGGGAATTTAATTCTTGGTGATCACAATTGTTCTCCTTATCGTTCCCTCAGCGAAACAGTCGTGATAAGCTACTTAAATAAATAAATAGATAAATAAGGTTATTTAAAGGATGCTTAGTGTTCCAGCTATGGAAAATGCTTCTCTGTTAAACAGGCCGTAATACACATCGTTCAGAACGCTGGGCACACAGAAGCTCCGTGATATCTTGTCTGAAGCGATCCAATTAGTGTATAGCATGATCATAGAGATAAATAGATTAAAGATTAAAA